>CM019902.1:114555665-114591081 GCA_009764595.1 Geothlypis trichas | reverse complement strand
CATTATTTCATTCAGGAATTTATTGGTGACGGACCAGAGAAGGAGAATTTTCCCTCAATGTATGAATTTTATGAAATTTGTATGAATTTTACAGCATTTCCAATATCCAGTCCACAAAAATTGGTTATTTCCAAATGTATCCAAATGGAAAAAACATTTAGGCAGAAATTTGGGAAGGGCTTTTTAAATTCCTGAATGATCCCAGCCAGGTTTTAATATTCGATTAAAAATATAATTAAAAATTTAATTTAAAATTATCCCAGCCAGGTTTTAATTTTTGATTAAAAATATAATTAAAAATTTAATTTAAAATTATCCCTGCCAGGTTTTAATTTTTGATTAAAAATATAATTTAAATTCTAATTAAAAATTATCCCAGCCAGGTTTTACAGCAGGAGAAGAAAGAGAAACCAGAAGATAATCAGAATAAATCAGAATAAATCAGTGTAACCACAGAATTCCTGCCTCTGATCAAAGCCAGGCAGAGCACAGACAGATAAATTTAGAAAATAACCAAGATTTTGTGCAAAATTCCTAAAAAAAATAAGAAATAATTTCCAATTTAAGGCAGGATCCCCATTACCTGTGGCACAGCACAGAAACCTTTATCCTCCATGGCTTTAGATTCCTTCTTCAAATCCACAGGATCCCTACAAAAAACAGGACAGGGGCACCAAGGGGCTGTAAATGTGCTTGAAATCTCAATTTATTGTCAATAAAATCTGTTTTTCTCAGGTCTGATCATCTCCCCCCAGCAGAGAAGCAATTTTGGAGCTGCTTTAAAGAGGATTTGTTCCACAAAAAATGAAAATATTCCCCCTCCTTGAAAGGAAAGGAAGCCACTGATAATTCAGTTTAATGACATCTCCTGTGGCAAAATTTCAATTTTTCTACCTACACTGGTACTCAAAAAATTATGGGAAAACAAGAGGATTGTAATGAAATAAATATTGATTTAAAGAAATTTGGGGTTGTGGTCACACTTCCATTAGGACTGGGAATTATCAGGTTTCCTAAAGAAACCTGGAATCTGCTTTGGAAAAATTCTCTTGCATGGAAATTTCCCTATTTCCATAAAATAAAAATCCTGTTTTGTTGGATTTTTACCAAAAACACAAAAAAAACCTCCAGAGCATGGTGGGCCCAGCACCAGTGGAAACATTAAATTATTTCCTCTGATAAATTCTGCTTTAAATTGAAATATAAATATTATATAAATATAATAGTTAAGATATACTTATATAAATATAGCTATTTAATATATAAATATTTAATATTACAAAATCTAGAGTTTTACCTCAATTAATTGAATTTTAGCCCCAAGTACAACCACTCACATTCCTGTTCTACAAGAGCATCCCTGGCCTTAAAATCAGACTTTTGACTGGAAATTGAAACCAACAATCAACTAAAGCACTCCAAACAAAGTTATTTCATAAAATAAAAACCATAAAAGCAGATTTCATTTTTTTCCTGAGCTCAGGGAGTGCCAGAGGAGTTTGAACAATTCTCTGGTGCAAGGAGACCTTGGAAATGAGGTAAGAGTTACAATTATTGCTGGAACTTTGGATGTAACAAGTGAAACAAAATTCCTCTTTCTGCTTCAACAGCAAATATTCAAATTCTGCCTCCATCTACTAAAACTCAGCTGGGCATGGAAGATTTTCAGTTTTCAAGTAGTAAAAAATTGGAATTTTGGGGACTTTATTCACTATCAGGATGTAAAAAATGACACAAAGCCATCAGCAAGTAGCAAGCAGCAAACCCAAGTTATATTAATTTTAATTTTATTATTATTAATTAATAAAACAGCTCAAAAGAAGAATAAATTTCAAAATAAATAGTATTTCTTACCTCATTTTTTCATAGTCACTACTTTTGGGTTTTGGCTTTCGTTTGTTTTGCTGGCTTTGGTCTGTAAAGAGGAAAAGGATTTTAAACAAAACTATCATTACTTGAAACAAGCCAACAAAAAAATGCACCTGGAACTCACTTTTGGCTCTGTAAATTGATCTTAAAAACTGACAAAGGCAAAACTAACATGATCAAAAAGTGAATTTGAATTTAGTTTTTGTTCAATGGTAGATAGGATTAATAAAATCCTAAAGGGGAACGAATTGAAACAAAAAGAAGAGCCTTAAACAAATAGAAGAACCTTAAAATGCTGCAGGATTTTAATCCCAAAATTGTGATGAAATTATCACCAAATTGTGATTATTAAAATAGAATCCAGGCTAAAGAAATCAGTCTGTCCTATAAAAGAATAATATATATATATATATATATATATATATGAATATATATATATATATATATATAAAATATATATAATATAGATACAAACAGTTTATATATATTATATTTAGTGTATATTATATATAAAATATAGTTTATATATTATATATATTTTTAATATCTATTAAAAACATATATATATAATATATAAAAAGTTTATCTATTATATATATTTCTAATATATGTTACAAACACATATATATAATATATAAAGAGTTTATATACTATATATATTTCTAATATATATTACAAACATATATTTCTAATTATCATACAATTATGTATTCTATATTAGAATGCATACATTGTACGTTAGGTCACCTATTATAAAATAATAATATTATGCAATATTTTATATTAAAATTATTTGGTTTTTTTGGTTATGCTATTAGTGACCAATCAGAATTTTTAAAGGAATTACAGATCCCTATGGAAGCCCAAGTTTCACGAGGATGAAAATGAATTTTTTGCTTCAAAAGCCCCAAATTAAAGTGAAGCTCAAGCCCTGCCAGTCTCAAATGGAAACAGAGACAGAGTGGAAATCCTGGAGGCCAAAACCAAGGAAGGATTAATCAGGTGAGGCCAATTCCCATTGAACTCTCAAATTTCACATCCAAGAATTCCCACAGAATTCACTGCAGCCCTTCAGAGCCCCAGCCCTGGGGTGGAACAGTCATGAGGAAACAATTCCTGCCCAGCAAGGAGGGAGAAAATGTGATTTAATGCTCTGCAGTGAGGACAAACCCAGGAATTCCTGCCATTAACTGCAAAATTATCTTTTTTTATTGGTCACACCCACGGGAAAACAATGCAGCACCTGGATTGAAACTCTGGGTTATTGTTCTGCCAGCCTAACAGAAAATCAGATCTGAAAACTGGAGGAGTTATTCATGTTACAGGTGAGATTTTAGCAATGATCTGTGCTTACAAGTGATACTCAAAGAGGATTTTAAATGGAAAATACTGGAAGGCTCCGAGTGTGGAAAAATCCAGAGGAGCCCTGCAGGCAGGGGAGGTGGCCCAGGAACGTTCCTGTGCTAAATCCCACCCGGGGGCAATTAAAGCCTCGGGCCAGCAGCAATTGCTCATTAAGAGCTGATTAATGACCTGAGCCTTCAATGAGTCAGCACAGCACACCGGGACTGAACATGTTCAGAATTATTTCATCGACCACACCTCGAGTGGATGGCTCTGGAACTCATGGGAACCACAGAGCTGCACTGAAAATGCCCAAAAATCCCTCTAAATACGGATATTGGGATGATGGAAAATCAGAATTCTCCTGAAAGCCTGGAAACACCTCCAGCACATCATCCTTTAACCACCCAAAGACTGAGATATTGCATTTTTTAATTCATTTTATGGGTTGCTTTCCCTAAAGGAGCCAACCTAACTCACAGCAAGATCTTAGTGAAGAGAAACCATTTCAGCATGGAAGGAAGAAATCAATCAGCATTATTTTGCTCCAATTTCAAAAGCCATTCAACAAAAATTTCTGCAGCAACAATTCCCATAGAAACAACTCTTCCCCTACAACACCCAACTTTAAATGCTGCTTCCAGATGAAATAAAAAAGCTTCTAAAACAAGGCAACAAGCAAAACCAGCTGATTTACTATTAAAATACTTAAGTAAATGCATTAATTCCACAGAAAACATCATTTACTTACCCAACAAACACTTAAGAATACTAGAAGAACTAAAATGACTTTTCTTAGCACTTTCCATTAGGAGCGACCAAAGATATTTAATAAAATCAAAGAAAAAGTACAGGAAGACCAAAAATAGGAAGTAGCAAGAAAAATGAATCAAAAAAGCCAGCAATTTTACAATAATATAAGGTGGCATTAAGTTCTTTTCCATTAGAACTCCTGCAAGTTCAGGGAACAAAGGCAAAAGGAAAAAAAAAATAAAAAAGGCTCTTCCTCCCCACCCACAGCAAACTGGGCCCAGCCAGTCACTGCGAGCCTCCTCCTCCCTCCACATCAAATATTTTGCTCTACAGAAGGAGGGGGAGGAGGAAAGGAGAACAGAAAGTGAAAATAAAGCAGTGAAAATAAAGCAGTGAAAATAAAGCAGAAACATGGGATGGGCACGAGGTTGGTGAAGGGACTGAGGCCCAGGCGTCCCGTGGTGTTAGGCCAAGGATCCCTCCCAGAATTTCCCCTCTTTTCTCTCCTTCCTCATTTCCTCCAAAAATCAGCACCCTGCCCCTTCTGCAGCCTCTCTGTGCCCTCCACACCCTGCCAGGGAGGAATTTCTAATTAAATTTAATTTCTAATTTAATGCCCAATTTCATCCTCTGTCATTTCGTGCCCCACACGCACCGTGGTGTTAGGCCAAGGATCCCTCCCAGAATTTCCCCTCTCTTCTCTCCTTCCTCATTTCCTCCAAAAATCAGCACCCTGCCCCTTCTGCAGCCTCTCTGTGCCTTCCACACCCTGCCAGGGAGGAATTTCTAATTTAATTTTATTTCTAATTTAATGCCCAATTCATCCT
Organism: Geothlypis trichas; assembly: GCA_009764595.1. Lineage (NCBI taxonomy): Eukaryota > Metazoa > Chordata > Aves > Passeriformes > Parulidae > Geothlypis > Geothlypis trichas. Next base: position 114,586,288 of record CM019902.1, on the reverse strand, counting down.
CTGTCATTTCGTGCCCCACTACGCACCGTGGTGTTAGGCCAAGGATCCCTCCCAGAATTTCCCCTCTTTTCTCTCCTTCCTCATTTCCTCCAAAAATCAGCACCCTGCCCCTTCTGCAGCCTCTCTGTGCCCTCCACACCCTGCCAGGGAGGAATTTCTAATTAATTTAATTTCTAATTTAATGCCCAATTCCATCCTCTGTCATTTCGTGCCCCACACGCACCGTGGTGTTAGGCCAAGGATCCCTCCCAGAATTTCCCGTCTCTTCCTTCCTTCCTCATTTCCTCCAAAAATCAGCCACCCTGCCCCTTCTGCAGCCTCTCTGTGCCCTCCACACCCTGCCAGGGAGGAATTTCTAATTAAATTTAATTTCTAATTGAATGCCCAATTTCATCCTCTGTCATTTCGTGCCCCACACGCAGCCAGCGGGGAGAAGGGGAATTTTCAGTGCCCCCCTGAAATTGGGTGATAAGAGCTCAGAGCCCAACTTGCAAAGGAGATAAAAGAATGGCAGAGAGGCACAGAGTGTTATGAACTGAATTTTGTTAAATTTTATATCAGTAGAAAAAACTGAGTTACAGCATCTATAAACCAGAGCTGCCGAGGCAGAACTGCTGGGCACGGTTACTTGTTATGTTAACTATAAGTCGTTAGAGTTAATAGTTCTCTTTGTATCACTTAACGACCCTAGCCAGGGCAGGTAGATAGCCCTCCTTTTGTGTTGATACATTTCTCCTTATCAGGCAGGGAGAATCTGGGGAGGAGGAAGGCATTACAATATGTACATCTTGAGAACCACTGTACCATGGGACGTATTGAACTTATAAAAACCCCAAAACCAACGAGCCAAATATAAAATTGAAGAATTGGAATGATTCGTGGACGTGAGGAATAGAGTGCTAGACCTGCAGAGATGTTGAGAGACCTTAGTGCCCCTCGCCCTGACTAAAGAAGCTGCCTGGGACCAAGACCTGGAGCTGGGAAGCAGGAAAAGGGAGAAACACCGGGGTCCCGCCCAGGCGTTCCTGTGAGGATCGGACCCCTGGACAAAGCTGCACATCCTCCTCCTCTGAGCCACGCTGGGAAGAAGACAGAGACGGCCGCCTCGTCGGGCTTCCTAATCCTGAGCTGATCCCTTTAATAAAGGCGTTAAAAGGAGAAAAGTCTCCTGCCCTGTTGTGTTTTTTTCATGGTGATGTGACTGCGGCCCAGGCGCCCCGTGGTGTTAGGCCAAGGATCACTCCCAGAATTTCCCCTCTTTTCCCTCCTTCCTCATTTCCTCCAAAAATCAGCACCCTGCCCCTTCTGCAGCCTCTCTGTGCCCTCCACACCCTGCCAGGGAGGAATTTCTAATTAAATTTAATTTCTAATTTAATGCCCAATTCCATCCTCTGTCATTTCGTGCCCCACACGCACCGTGGTGTTAGGCCAAGGATCCCTCCCAGAATTTCCCCTCTTTTCCCTCCTACCTCATTTCCTCCAAAAATCAGCCACCCTGCCCCTTCTGCAGCCTCCCTGTGCCTTCCACATCCTGCCAGGGAGGAATTTCTGATTAAATTTAATTTCTAATTGAATGCCCAATTTCATCCTCTGTCATTTCGTGCCCCACACGCCCCGTGGTGTTAGGCCAAGGATCCCTCCCAGAATTTCCCCTCTTTTCCCTCCTTCCTCATTTCCTCCAAAAATCAGCACCCTGCCCCTTCTGCAGCCTCTCTGTGCCCTCCACACCCTGCCAGGGAGGAATTTCTAATTCAATTTAATTTCTAATTGAATGCCCAATTTCATCCTCTGTCATTTCGTGCCCCACACGCAGCCAGCGGGGAGAAGGGGAATTTTCTGTGCCCCCCCTGAAGTTGGGTGATAAGAGCTCAAAACCCAACTTGCAAAGGAGATAAAAGAATGGCAGAGAGGCACAGGGGATGCTGAGCACAGCTGAGAACAGATAATGAGGAATACAGAGGGGTTGGGGCAAAATTATCCACCCAGAAACAGCAGCACAGGCCCAAAGGGGAACTCAGGGAAAGGAAATCCCAAATACTGGGGGCTCTCAGTGAGCAGAGCCCCAGGGAAACCTTCAAATGATTCAGAAACCTTCAAATTATTCAGAAACCTTTAAATGCTTCAGAAAAACCTTCAAATGATTCTCCAGAGCCATGAAAGAGGTGGATGCCTGGAAATGTGTTGGATTCAAACATCCCTGGGCTCCTCAGACAGAGAAATGGATGCAGGGGCTGAGTTAAAGCCTTTGGAGAAATTAAGATCTATTCAAACCACATAGAAGTAGAAAGCTCAGTTCAAGTTTTAAGTAAGTAGAAGTGTAAGATATAGTTTTAAGTAAGTAGAAATATATCTTAAGTAATATTAAGAAACTAGTAGTAAAGTTTCTTAAACTTGCTACTTCCTTTATTTAGTAGTAAAGTTTTAAGTGCCTTATGAAATTAGCCAGTAAAGGCCCTAGGCCTGGTTTAAAGCTCAGTTTAAACTTAATTCCAGACATAACAAAAACACAGCACAACCATGCCTGCTTCTCTAGACAGAATTACCAATGTAAATAGATAAAGCTATATGTGTAAATAGATAAAACTAATTTAGATAAGAACTAAAACTACTTCCCTATCACTTTTGTACATTAGAATCGAGTGATTGTGAATGTTTCAGATTTGTGGTTTTAGCTGATTGGTTGTTTTATATATAAAAATCCCTTACTGGGGTGAGGACAACCACCAACAAAAAGAAGAACAAGAGGACAACAACAAGAAGAAAGTGATGGCTCAGGTTTGAGCTTTTCTATTTTTCAGGTTCTGTGCTGCTTTAGTGTGTGGGTCTGGGTTCACATGATGGGATGGTGAGCACACAGTCCCATGGTGGAATCAATTCTGTGCATTTCAGCATCTTTTAATTCTTTCTCCCCAGTCTTCTATTGCTGTGCACACTTTTGTTAATGGAGTTTCCTCATGGAACTCTTGGGTCTTGGGTGAAATTTGTAAAATTTTGGGTGCCACTTATTTGGTAGAGGTAAAAGCTTAAATTAAGCTGAGTTTGTGGACTGTTTTGCAACATTCCTGATGCCTCAGGTTTTAGTTTTTTCTATTTTTCAGGTTCTGTGCTGCTTCAGTGTGTGGGTCTGGGCTTCACATTCTGGGATGGTGAGCTCTGTGCACAGAGCAGGGAGACAAAACAATTCCTGCTCCAGCTGGGCACCAAGGACAAATGATCCAAATCTCAGCCCAGGAGCACAAACCCCGTGGGCTGCAGAGAGAAAAACAAGCAGGGTGGGACTGCCTGGGCTAAAGCTGGGATGGGACAATGAACTGCAAGATGCAAATGGAGCAGAACTGATCCCAGGGACAGAGCCCGTGCCCGGCCGTGCATTTTGGGGCCATTTGGGTTCATCTTGGGTGCAGTTTGGGACCATTTTGGTTCATCTTGGGTTCATTTTGGGGCCATTTTGGTTCATCTTGAGTTCATTTTGGTTCATCTTGGGTTCATTTTGGGGCCATTTTGGTTCATTTTGGGTGCAGCCCTGGCTGGGCTCTGGTGCTGCCCAAGGTGCATCCATGGAGGGGATGCTTTGAATAAATCCCTGCTTTATTCTTTAGCTCTGCCCAGCCTCTGCTCTGGGGCAGCCCTCACAAGGCATCAAAAGAAGAAAAGGCTGCTCCTGCCTGCTCTTCCCTGCTCTCTTCATGTGAAACACAAAGCTGTGTTTGGGGTCAGGCAATGTGTGTATTGTCATTGTGATATGTGTGGAAACCAAACCATGGGACAGTTATAAAACAAATTCTAATAATAACTGAGAAAGTAAAGCATGGAAGAAGGCCTTTGAACCTATCCTTCCTTCACAATTAACCTTTATAAGTCTTAAAGTTGATTTAGGAGCACTTGAATTAAAGCTTTAACAATGTTGCTTTTTGACAGGAGCTTTCTGCTTGTAGCTAAGCCTTAAAGAGTTCTGCAATATAACCTCTTGAGGTATAATTTTAGAATATTGCTTATAGAATGGATCTTTGAAACTACACCTTTAGAATATACAAAAAGGAAGCATGCTTATCTCATTACCAAAACAGTGAAAAGCAGCTTGAGAAAGGAAGATGAACATCAAGCCAAGGATTTATAGTTTGGACCAAGGGAAGCTGCACATCACTGTTATGAGATTTACAGTCCTTGCAATCTAAAGGTGGAGCCACATCTGGAGAGCTGGACCTCACCAGCTGGGATCCTTCCTCTTGGGATACATCCTGAGCAAAACTAAATCTCAACAGTGAATAGAATTGTGACACAAAAATTGGGAATAGAAACTGCTGAGAGAGCTGAGGAGTGCCCCCATAAATACCTGTGAGCCTCAACTATTGGTGTGCAGTGGGAGGGAAAACTTCTCCCACTGTACCCAGGGCTGTATTGCTCATAATTCACCAAATTAATTAATACATTGATTGAATATTGGCCTAGTCAAGCTTCTCATTTTTAAGACTCATCATCATCACCATCAAGAAGAAGAAAGAAAGAGGAAAGGTGTGGGGTTGTTGCTGCTTTGGGCTGGGACTCTGTGGCAGCTTTTATTTCTGCCTCTGCATGGCAGAAAGCTTTAGCACAGATTTTATATTCAGTCTGAAAAGCCAGGTGTCTGTTAAGGAAGGCAGGAGCTTCCCCTAAAATGCAAAATGTAAACCTCCACCATCCAAATTATGATCATTTTGAAATTAAGGGGCTCTCAGGCAAAGTTGTGGGGGCAGGAATAACAGCTCTCTACTAGGGAAGAAAATAAAAATTTAAAATGCAGGAATACAAAACAGCACTAAGAGTTAAAATACAACCTGACACCCTCTCAGTCAAAGTGGCAGCAGCAATGATTAAACAGCACCTGCAGTTTTCTTAAGAGTGAATGATGGAGTTTTGTTAAAGCAGTGATCTTGTAGAAAAGTGAAGTTTTCTTCTGAAGATTTAGCAGTGGTGTGGATAGGCCTGGTCTTCTGGGAATCCAGCAGAGAAAAAAGCTGCTCTTCTGAGAATTTAGTAAGAAAAAATGGACTGTGGTGTTCTAAATCTCTGATTATATTTAAATAAAAATGCTTAGTTCCTCCCTCTGGGCAGAGCATCTCACAGTCAGATGATGTAATTTTACCAGTTATCAGTGAAGCCCAACAGCCAATTAACAAAAGATACTTTTAAAAAAGATGATTATTTGTAGAAAAGATAAAGAAAACTGCTCAATTAACAAAAAACAACTGCATTACCTTCAACAAATAGTAACAGAATACACACTGCCAGCTCATCTCCTAAATTCAAAACTCTGAATTTCAGAAGAACTCACTCAGAACTCTCTGCCTTCCAGACTGGTGCACTCATACAAAAAACAACTTCACACAACCAGCAGCTGCTCCTGTCCCTCTGAAGGCCCAAGAGCCAGAGCAAAGTGGGCAGAAATGAATTCCAGAAAAGAGGAGTTGAGCTCTGGGTGTGTTCAGCACTGAGGATGAGGAATGGCTCAATTTTAATGTTTTAGGTGGGAAAGTTTGGGGTTGGCATCACCTCTGCAGCTCAGGGCCTTTCCCTGTGTCCTGTCCCCATCCCCTGGCCCCAGCCCCTCTCTGGAGCATGAGGAATGGCTCAATTTTAATGTTTTGGGTGGGAAAGTTTGGGTTTGGCATCACCTCGTGCAGCTCAGGGCATTCCCTGGCTCCTGTCCCCATCCCCTGTCCCCAGCCCCTCTCTGGAGCATGAGGAATGGCTCAATTTTAATGTTTTGGGTGGGAAAGTTTGGGTTTGGCATCACCTCGTGCAGCTCAGGGCCTTTCCCTGGCTCCTGTCCCCAGCCCCTGGCCCCAGCCCCTCTCTGGAGCCCTTTAGGGACTGGGAGGGGATTTAGGGGCAGCCTGGAGCCTTCTCTTCTCCAGGTTAAAAAATAGAATTATAAAAGTATTGCTTGAACAAACAGAGCACTGCAGTGTCAGTTATAACCACTTCCATTAGTAACAGATTGATTAAAATCCCTTTCTTTCATCATTATCTCCATCAACTGAAATCCAGGATTTATAATAGATTGATTAAAATCCCTTTCTTTCATCATTATCTCCATCACCTGAAATGCAGATTTTGTAATAGATTGATTAAAATCCCTTTCTCCAATCATTGTCTCCATCACCTGAAATCCAGGATTTATAATAGATTGATTAAAATCCCTTTCTCTCATCATTGTCTCCATCACCTGAAATCCAGGATTTATAATAGATTGATTAAAATCCCTTTCTCTCATCATTGTCTCCATCAACTGAAATCCAGGATTTATAATAGATTGATTAAAATCCCTTTCTCTCATCATTGTCTCCATCAACTGAAATGCAGAATTTATAACAGATTGACTAAAATCCCTTTCTCTCATCATTATCTCCACCATCAGAAATCCAGGATTTATAATAGATTTATTAAAATCCCTTTCTCTAACCATTGTCTCCATCACCTGAAATCCAGGATTTGTAACAGATTGATTAAAATCCCTTTCTCTCATCATTATCTCCATCAACTGAAATCCAGGATTTGTAACAGATTGATTAAAATCCCTTTCTCTCATCATTATCTCCATCATCTGAAATGCAGAATTTGTAACAGATTGATTAAAATCCCTTTCTCTCATCATTATCTCCATCACCTGAAATCCACAATTTGTAATAGATTGATTAAAATCCCTTTCTCTCATCATTATCTCCATCACCTGAAATCCAGGATTTATAATAGATTGATTAAAATCCCTTTCTCTAATCATCATCTCCATCAACTGAAATCCAGGATTTGTAATAGATTGATTAAAATCCCTTTCTCTCATCATTGTCTCCATCACCTGAAATCCAGAATTTGTAATAGACTGATTAAAATCCCTTTTTCTCATCATTATCTCCATCATCATAAATCCAGGATTTATAATAGATTGATTAAAATCCCTTTCTCTAATCATTATCTCCATCAACTGAAATTCAGGATTTGTAACAGATTGATTAAAATCCTTTCTCTAATTATCTCCATCACCTGAAATGCAGAATTTGTAATAGATTGATTAAAATCCCTTTCTCTAATCATTATCTCCATCACCTGAAATCCACAATTTGTGATAGATTGATTAAAATCCCTTTCTCTTATCATTATCTCCATCACCTGAAATCCAGGATTTGTAATGGATTTATTAAAATCCCTTTCTCTAATCATTGTCTCCATCAACTGAAATCCAGGATTTATAATAGATTTATTAAAATCCCTTTCTCTAATCATTGTCTCCATCAACTGAAATCCAGGATTTATAATAGATTGATTAAAATCCTTTCTCTAATTATCTCCATCACCTGAAATCCAGAATTTATAATAGATTTATTAAAATCCCTTTCTCTAATCACCATCTCCATCCTCAGAAATGCAGGATTTGTAACAGACTGATTAAAATCCCTTTCTCCAATCATCATCTCCATCCTCAGAAATGCAGGATTTATTTTCCCTGTATCAATTTTTGCATCCTCAGTCCTGAGGGACAAACTCCCAGCCAGGCTCAATCCCACCCTGGCTCCTGTCCCCATCCCCAGTTCCTCTCTGGAGCCCCTTTAGGGCCTCAATCTCTCCCCAAAACCTTTTCCAGGCTGATCCATCCCAGCCTGTGCTCAGAAAATATTCAAATTTTCATTTTTTCCCTCCATTACCACCTGACATCTTTCCAATAAAAACATCTTGGGATTTCCTGTGCAACCTTCCTCACATTTTTCACCTCCCAAGAAATCCTTTAATCCTTCAAGGTGCTCCCAAGATCAGCATCCTCCTCCTGCTCATTCCAAAATAATATTTCCTAACACACCTTCAGTGCTTTCCTAAAGTCCAATTTTCAGGTGCTGTGTGCTTTGGAATTATTTAAACAATAATATTTAAATATTCTTTAAATATTCCAGGAATGGGGCAGCAAAGAGAAGTGAGAGCAGGTGGTAAAAACCCCCAGGAAAAATGAGGGAAGTGTTTCCCTTTGAAGCTCAGAACAACCTGAATTTCATTTTCAGTGCAGAAAATGAACTCTGGCACTGGGGGAGCTTTGGAGGGTGGAAGTTCTCTCTATAAAATTATTTATTCATTAGAAAAACCCCAAAAAATGAGCAAGAAACCACACAACTCTGCAAATCTGCAGCTAAAAATCCACCCTGCCAAATATTTTGTGGCCTCTTCCCTCTTCACCTGCAGAATTATTTTTGATGGAGCAAAATAAAAATGGAGAAATCCTGGATTTCTGATGATGATGAATTAATTTATTAATTAATAAACTAATTGTAAATATTGAAATACAGAATTGCTGTTTAATTTAAACCCTGGCACAGGAGGAGGGAAAGCATTTCCAGCCTGTGGCTCAGATTTTAATCTTCAATTCCAGTTTCAGTTCTGAATTCAGACAATTCAGACCCAAATTGCAAAAGCATCGAGGAATTAACAGAAATAGAGAAGTGCCAAAAGAAGAAGTAAAAGCTGATTGCTTATTGTTGTGGAAATGACAGGAAATTAACTTCTGGTCATTAATTATGGCACAGCAGAGGAAGGAGTGGCTCAGACTTGATAAAAAGCAAAAAAAGCAAAAAACCAAAACTCACTTGGAGGCTGCTCCAGCGTGGAACTTTTGCCTTCTGCTCTGGGGGGCTCAGTCACCTGCTGGCAGAAAAATCAGATTACAAACCCCAAATCCACCTCCCTGAGAGCATTTCAACAAAAGCAAAAACCCCAAACCCCCTCCAGCGTGGAATTTTTGCCTTCTGCTCTGGGGGGCTCAGTCACCTGCTGGCAGAAAAATCAGATTACAAACCCCAAATCCACCTCCCTGAGTGCATTTCAACAAAAGCAAAAACCCCAAACCCAAAGAAATAAAAACGGGCTGCACTGTGCTCCTCATCAAGAGGCAAAGAGAAATAATTTCATTATCCAAGGGCTTTTATCAGGATTAATTTCTGTTATCCACAGACACAGAAATTTCTGTTTTCCACAAATGTGACACAGAGAAACTCACAGAGCTCCCCAGGGGACAGGAGAAGCAGAGCCCTGGGGCTGTCCCCAGGCTGTTTTTCTGTGCAGAAAAGTCCCAAATTTCCATTTCCTGCCCTCCTGCTCTGCTTTCGTTTTCCCAGGGCCACGTCAGAGCCCAGGGCCCTCCCCCTGCTCTGCTGGGGGCCCTGACCTGGCCAAAATTCAAATTATTCACCAGCACTTCCTGCTGTTTCTGCATCTTTTATAGAGTAATTCATGGGATAAATTGTAATTTGTGAATGTGTATAATTATATAGAAATATATAAATACACAAATATATAAATACATACATACATATATATATATATATATATATATATATATACATGTGTGCATATATATATACACACATACAATATATGTGTATATATATACAAAAATATATACATATATTATTCACATATATATGTGTGTATATATATAAATAATATATGTGTATATATATGTGTATATATATATATAATACATATTATATATATATTTGTATATATATGTGTATATATGAAAATAATATATATAATATGTATTATATATATATTTGTATATATATGTGTATATATGTAAATAATACATATAATATATATATTATATATGTGTGTATATATATATACATTTATAGTATATAATATATCTATATATAAAACATATTAAAATATTTAAATACATATATACTACATTTATAGTATATATCTATATATAAAACACATTTAAATATATAAATACATATATACTACATTTATAGCATATAATATATCGATATATACACATATTTATATATAAATATATATATGCTACATTTATAGTATATATCTATATATAAAACATATTTAAATGTATATCGATATATTACATTTATAGTATATATTTATATATAAAATATTTAAACATATAAATATAAATACACTACATTTATAGCATATATCTATATGTAAAACATATTTAAAAATATATATATACTACGTTTATAGTATATATCTCTATATATAAAACATATTTAAATATATAAATATATATACACTACATTTATAGTATATATCTACATATAAAAATATTTAAATATATAAATATATATACACTACGTTTATAGTATATAATATATCTGTATATAAAACATATTTAATATATAAATATATATACACTACGTTTATAGTACATAATATATCTATATATAAAACATATTTAATATATAAATATATATATACTACATTTATAGTATATATCTATATATAAAACATATTTAAATACATAAATGCATATAAACTACATTTATAGTATGGAATATATCTATCTATAAAACATATTTAAATATATAAATACATAGGTACTACATTTATAGTATATAATATATCTATATATAAAACATATTTCAATATATAAATACATAGATACTACATTTATAGTACATTCCAAGTGGAATTATTTTATTCCTGCAGTTCCAGGTGCAATTCCTACAATTCCAGATGGAATTCTGCAGGTCCAGGTGGAATTTCTGCAATTGGAATTCCTGAAGCTCCAGCTGGAATTCCTACAATTCCAGATGGAATTCCAGAATTTCCAGATGGAATTCCTGAAATTTCAGGTGGAATTTCTGCAATTGGAATTCCTACAATTCCAGATGGAATTCTGCAGTTTCAGGTGGAATTTCTGCAATTGCAACTCCTGCAGTTCCAGGTGGAATTCCCTCAATTCCAGATGGAATTCTGCAGTTCCAGATGGAATTCCTGCAGTTCCAGGTAGAACTATTTTTTTTTTTCAATAATAATTCGAGGTGGAATTATTTTTTTTCCTGCACTTCCAGGTGGAATTCCTGAAGCTCCAGCTGGAATTCCTGCATTTGGAATTCCTGCAATTCCAGATGCAATTTCTGCAGTTCCAGGTGGAATTCCTGATATTCCCGATGGAATTCCTGCAGTTCCAGGTGCAATTCCTGCAATCCTGGATCCAATTCCTGCACTTCCAGGCGGAATTCCTAAAGCTTCAGTTGGAATTCCTGCAATTCCAGATGCAATTCCTGCAGTTCCAGCTGAAATTCCAGAATTTCCAGATGGAATTCCTGAAATTTCAGGTGGAATTCCTGCAATCCTGGATCCAATTCCTGCATTTCCATGAATTCCAAATCCCAAACTCATGTGGAATTCCTGCAATTGGAATTCCTGCAATTCCAGATGCAATTCCTGCAGTTCCAGGTGGAATTCCTGATATTCCCGATGGAATTCCTGCAGTTCCAGGTGCAATTCCTGCATTTACAGATGGAATTCCAGAATTTCCAGGGGGAATTCCTGAAACTCCAGATGCAATTCCTGAAATTTCAGGTGGAATTTCTGCAACTGGAATTCCTGCAATTCCAGATGGAATTCTGCAGTTCCAGGTGGAATTCCTGCAATTCCTGTAAGAATTCCTGCAGTTCCAGGTGGAACTAATTTTTTTAATAATCATTCCAGGTGGAATTTTTTTTCCTGCACTTCCAGGTGGAATTCCTGAAATTCCAGGGGGAATTCCTGCAATTGGAATTCCTGCACTTCCAGATGGAATTCCTGCACTTCCAGATGGAATTCCTGCATTTACAGCTGGAATTTTGAAGTTTCAGGTGGAATTCCTGCCATTGGAATTCCTGCAGCTCCAGGTGCAATTCCTGAAGCTCCAGCTGGAATTCCTGCATTTACAGATGGAATTCCAGAATTTCCAGGGGGAATTCCTGAAACTCCAGATGGAATTCCTGAAATTGGAATTCCTGCAGTTCCAGGTAGAATTCTGCAGTTCCAGGTGGAATTCCTGTAGGAATTCCTGCAGCTCCGGGTGGAACTAATTTTTTCAATAATAATTCCAGGTGGAATTTTTTTTCCTGCACTTCCAGGTGGAATTCCTGCAATTCCAGGTGGAATTCCTGCAGTTCCAGATGCAATTCCTGATAGTCCAGGTGGAATTCCTGCAACTGGAATTCCTACAATTCCAGATGGAATTCTGCAGTTTCAGGTGGAATTCCTGCAATTGGAATTCCTGCAGTTCCAGGTGGAATTCCTTCAATGCCAGATGGAATTCTGCAGTTCCAGATGGAATTCCTGCAGTTCCAGGTGGAACTATTTTTTTTTCAATAATAATTCCAGATGGAATTATTTTTTTTCCTGCACTTCCAGGTGAAATTCCTGAAATTCCAGGTGGAATTCCTGCAATTGGAATTCCTTCAGTTCCAGGTGCAATTCCTACAATTCCAGATGGAATTCCTTCAATTCCAGGTGGACTTCTTTCAATTCCAGGTGGAATTCTTTCAATTCCAGATGGAATTCCTGCACTTCCAGAAATTGGAATTCCCAAATTCCAGGTGCAATTCCCAAATTTCCAGGTGGAATTCCTGCATTTCCAGCTGTACCTTGTCTGTCTCCCGGTTTTCAGCCCCCTGGGGGTGTTTGGGCTCCTCCTGGCTCCTCTTCCTCTCCTCCTGCTCTGGAATTTTCTGTTCCTGGGAATTTCTTGCAGTGGATTTTGAGGAAGGGCAGTCCCTGGGGAGGAAAAAAGGAGAATTCCTGGTTTTTCTCCATTTTTGACACAAATATAACATGAAAAAAACAGATTAATATAAATTAATCTTACTCCCCTTAATGGACTGTAATCCCACAAATATATATTAATTTATATATAATATAATAATGTATATTATATATATATATATAATGTAAAGTGCAAATATTACAATTTATATAAAATATAAATTAAATATATTAGTATTAAATACAACTACTTAATATAAATTATTTATATAATATAAAATTTAAAAATGTAAAAATTTCATGAAACATTTTTTAAAGCTCCGAACTTGTGCAAAGATATAAGAGGAGCAAAAAAAACCCCACCCAAAAATATAAAATAATCAAATAAAATAATCAAATAAATTTAAAAACCAGCTCAATTTTCAACCCAACAAAAACCCAACAAAAACCCAGCAAAAACTCAAAAAAAACCCAACAAAAACCCAACAAAAACCCAACCCCTTACTTTTTCTCAGGCGGAGGCTTCTTCACCTTCGGTTTCTGTTCAGCACCTACAATAAAAAACCCAAAAAAAGAAGAATAAAAACCCAAACCCGAACTCATTGTGCCCAAATCCCCATTTCTGCAGGGAGCAAGGATGGATTCCCCAGGGATGGATTCCACAGGGATGATGGATTACCCAGGGATGATGGATTACCCAGGGATGATGGATTCCCCAGGGATGATGGATTCCCCAGGGATGGATTACCCAGGGATGATGGATTCCCCAGGGATGATGGATTCCCCTGGGATGATGGATTCCCCAGGGATGATGGATTCCCCTGGGATGATGGATTACCCAGAGATGATGGATTACCCAAGGATGATGGATTCCCCAGGGATGATGGATTCCCCAGGGATGATGGATTCCCCAGGGATGATGGATTCCCCAGGGATGGATTCCCCAGGGATGATGGATTCCCCAGGGATGATGGATTCCCCAGGGATGATGGATTCCCCAGGGATGGATTACCCAGGGATGCTGGATTCCCCAGGGATGATGGATTCCCCAGGGATGCTGGATTACCCAGGGATGATGGATTATCCAGGGATGATGGATTACCCAGGGATGATGGATTCCCCAGGGATGGATTCCCCAGGGATGATGGATTCCCCAGGGATGATGGATTCCCCAGGGATGATGGATTCCCCAGGGATGGATTACCCAGGGATGATGGATTCCCCTGGGATGATGGATTACCCAGGGATGATGGATTACCCAGGGATGATGGATTCCCCAGGGATGGATTCCCCAGGGATAATGGATTACCCAGGGATGATGGATTCCCCAGGGATAATGGATTACCCAGGGATGATGGATTACCCAGGGATGCTGGATTCCCCAGGGATGATGGATTCCCCAGGGATGATGGATTCCCCAGGGATGATGGATTCCCCAGGGATGGATTACCCAGGGATGATGGATTCCCCAGGGATGATGGATTCCCCAGGGATGATGGATTCCCCAGGGATGGATTACCCAGGGATGATGGATTCCCCAGGGATGATGGATTCCCCAGGGATGATGGATTTCCCAGGGATGATGGATTACCCTGGGATGATGGATTCCCCAGGGATGATGGATTCCCCAGGGATGGATTACCCAGGGATGATGGATTCCCCAGGGATGATGGATTACCCAGGGATGGATTCCCCAGGGATGATGGATTCCCCAGGGATGATGGATTCCCCAGGGATGATGGATTCCCCAGGGATGATGGATTCCCCAGGGATGGATTACCCAGGGATGATGGATTCCCCAGGGATGATGGATTCCCCAGGGATGATGGATTCCCCAGGGATGATGGATTCCCCAGGGATGGATTCCCCAGGGATGATGGATTCCCCAGGGATGATGGATTCCCCAGGGATGATGGATTCCCCAGGGATGGATTACCCAGGGATGATGGATTCCCCAGGGATGATGGATTACCCAGAGATGATGGATTCCCCAGGGATGATGGATTCCCCAGGGATGGATTCCCCAGGGATGGATTACCCCGGGATGATGGATTCCCCAGGGATGATGGATTCCCCAGGGATGATGGATTCCCCAGGGATGATGGATTACCCAGGGATGATGGATTCCCCAGGGATGATGGATTCCCCAGGGATGATGGATTCCCCAGGGATGGATTCCCCAGGGATGATGGATTACCCAGGGATGATGGATTCCCCAGGGATGATGGATTACCCAGGGATGATGGATTACCCAGAGATGATGGATCACCCAGGGATGATGGATTACCCAAGGATGGATTCCCCAGGGATGGATTACCCCGGGATGATGGATTCCCCAGGGATGATGGATTCCCCAGGGATGATGGATTCCCCAGGGATGATGGATTCCCCAGGGATCATGGATTCCCCAGGGATCATGGATTCCCCAGGGATGATGGATTCCCCAGGGATGATGGATTCCCCAGGGATGATGGATTCCCCAGGGAGGATGGATTCCCCAGGGATGATGGATTCCCCAGGGATGATGGATTCCCCAGGGATGATGGATTCCCCAGGGAGGATGGATTACCCAGGGATGATGGATTCCCCAGGGATGATGGATTCCCCAGGGATGATGGATTCCCCAGGGATGATGGATTACCCAGGGATGATGGATTCCCCAGGGATGATGGATTCCCCAGGGATGGATTCCCCAGGGATGATGGATTCCCCAGGGATGATGGATTAACCCGGGATGATGAATTCCCCAGGGATGATGGATTCCCCAGAGATGATGGATTCCCCAGGGATGATGGATTACCCAGGGATGATGGATTCCCCAGGGATGATGGATTCCCCAGGGAGGATGGATTACCCAGGGATGGATTCCCCAGGGATGATGGATTCCCCAGGGATCATGGATTCCCCAGGGATGATGGATCACCCAGGGATGATGGATTCCCCAGGGATGATGGATTCCCCAGGGATGATGGATTCCCCAGGGATGATGGATTACCCAGGGATGATGGATTCCCCAGGGATGATGGATTCCCCAGGGATGATGGATTACCCAGAGATGATGGATTCCCCAGGGATGATGGATTACCCAGGGATGGATTATCCAGGGATGATGGATTACCCAGGGATGATGGATTCCCCCGGGATGATGGATTCCCCAGGGATGATGGATTCCCCAGGGATGATGGATTCCCCAGGGATGATGGATTACCCAGGGATGATGGATTCCCCAGGGATGATGGATTCCCCAGGGATGATGGATTCCCCAGGGATGATGGATTCCCCAGAGATGATGGATTACCCAGGGATGATGGATTCCCCAGGGATGATGGATTCCCCAGGGATGATGGATTCCCCAGGGATGATGGATTCCCCAGGGATGATGGATTCCCCAGGGATGATGGATTCCCCAGGCATGATGGATTCCCCAGGGATGATGGATTACCCCGGGATGATGGATTACCCAGAGATGATGGATTCCCCAGGGATGATGGATTCCCCAGGGATGATGGATTCCCCAGGGATGATGGATTACCCCGGGGATCCTGCAGGCTCCTCCTGAGTTTCTCGTTCTGCTGGAGGAGCTCTCGCAGCCCCTCGGGGCTGGCCCTGCACAGCTCCTGCGCCTTCTCGTTGGCCGCCAGCGCCAGCTCGGCCTTGCCCAGCAGGGCCAGGGCTTTGCAGTAGTGGTGGTGACCCTAAATTCAAAAATAAAAATTAAATTAAATCAGGATTTGGAGGTTTTGGAGAGGAGGATTTAATAGGTAAAGCTGCAGCAGTATCAGTAAAAAGGTGAATTTTGTGTGATGCGGCGAGGGAGATGCGCTCTCAGCTGGTGAAAAATCAGAATTCCATCTGGAATTGCTGATTTTAGCTGTAACAGGGGTAAGTCACTGGGAATAAAGGAAATTTTGGGGGTTTTGGAGAGAAGGATTTAATACACAAAGCTGCAGGAGTAGCAGTAAAAAGGTGAATTTTGTGTGATGCAGTGAGGGAGATGCGCTCTCAGCTGGTGAAAAATCTGATTTAGTGGGAAAAGGGGTAAATTACTGGGAATAAAGGAAATTTTGGAGCTTTTGGAGAGGAGGATTTTAAAAGCAAAGCTGCAGGAGTAGCAGCAAAAAGGTGAATTTTGAGTGATGCAGAGAGGGAGATGCACTCTCAGCTGGTGAAAAATTTGATTTAGCTGGAGCAGGGGTAAGTCACTGGGAAAAAAGGAAATTTTGGGGCTTTTGGAGAGGAGGATTTAATAGGCAAAGTTGATGGAGTAGCAGCAAAAAGGTGAATTTTGTGTGATGCGGCGAGGGAGATGCGCTCTCAGCTGGTGAAAAAGTTGATTATAGCTGGAAAAGGGGTAAATTACTGGGAATAAAGGAAATTTTGGAGGTTTTGGAGAGAAGGGTTGAATAGGTAAAGCTGCAGGAGTAGCAGGAAAAAGGTGAATTTTGTGTGATGCAGTGAGGGAGATGCTCTCAGCTGGTGAAAAATTTGAATATAGCTGGAGCAGGGATAAATCACTGGGAAAAAAGGAAATTTTGGAGGTTTTGGAGAGGAGGATTTAATAGGCAAAGCTGTGGCAGTAGCAACAAAAAGGTGAATTTTGTGTGATGACTCGAGGGAGATGCGCTCTCAGCTGGTGAAAAATTTGATTTAGCTGGAAAAGGGGTAAGTCACTAGGAAAAAAGGAAATTTTGGGGGTTTTTTTTGCGCTCTCAGCTGGTGAAAAATTTGATTATAGCTGGAGCAGGGGTAAGTCACTGGGAAAAAAGGAAATTTTGGGGGTTTTGGAGAGAAGGGTTTAATAAGCAAAGCTGTGGCAGTATCAGCAAAAAGGTGAATTTTGTGTGATGCAGAGAGGGAGATGAGCTCTCAGCTGGGGAAAAATCTGATTTAGCTGGAAAAGGGGTAAATTACTGGGAAAAAAGGAAATTTTGGGGTTTTTTTTGCGCTCTCAGCTGGTGAAAAATTTGATTATAGCTGGAGCAGGGGTAAATTACTGGGAATAAAGGAAATTTTGGAGGTTTTGGAGAGAAGGGTTTAATAGGCAAAGCTGCAGGAGTATCAGTAAAAAGGTGAATTTTGTGTGATGCAGAGAGGGAGATGCGCTCTCAGCTGGTGAAAAAGTTGATTTTAGCTGGAAAAGGGGTAAATTACTGGGAATAAAGGAAATTTTGGGGGTTTTGGAGAGGAGGATTTAATAGGCAAAGCTGCGGAAATATCAGTAAAAAGGTGAATTTTGTGTGATGCAGGGAGGGAGATGCGCTCTCAGCTGGTGAAAAATTTGATTTAGCTGGAGCAGGGGTAAATCACTGGGAAAAAAGGAAATTTTGGGGGGTTTTTGTTGCGCTCTCAGCTGGTGAAAAATTTGATTATAGCTGGAGCAGGGGTAAGTCACTGGGAATAAAGGAAATTTTTGAGGTTTTGGAGAGGAGGATTTAAAAGCAAAGCTGCAGGAGTAGCAGCAAAAAGGTGAATTTTGTGTGATGCAGCGAGGGAGATGCGCTCTCAGCTGGTGAAAAATTTGATTATAGCTGGAGCAAGGGTAAATTACTGGGAAAAAAGGAAATTTTGGGGGTTTTTTTGCGCTCTCAGCTGGTGAAAAATTTGATTATAGCTGGAACAGGGGTAAGTTACTGGGAAAAAAGGAAATTTTGGAGGTTTTGGAGAGGAGGGTTTCATAGGCAAAGCTGCAGGAGTATCAGTAAAAAGGTGAATTTTGTGTGATGCAGCGAGGGAGATGCGCTCTATGTGAAAAAACTGATTTTAGCTGGAGCAGGGGTAAATCACTGGGAAAAAAGGAAATTTTTGGGGTTTTTTTTGCTTTCTCTGCTTTGAAAAAGAGCAAATTTGCTTTTGCTGCTCTAATCTCAGCTACTTTGCTGTGTGGTCAGGATTCTGATATTTTGTTATTCTGTATTCTGTCAGGAAATCTGTTATTTGCTCTCCTGCAGGCCAGGAGTATTGGGAAATACCTGTTGGCCATTAACCAGGATTTTTCTGGATATCCAAATGTATTTTTTGAAGTATTTTGATAACTCACAGCATAATAAACATTTTATTCTGTCTTTACACATGCCAAGCAACTCAGACCAGCACTACAAGCACCTCAAAATAACATTTTAATCCTAAAATCCCAAACAAAATGCACTTGGCAGAATCCTCATCCCACAGAGCTTCGGGTCCATTCATAAAAATCAGCTCTGGGTTCTCATCTGGCTCTAAAATGGTAAAAAAATAAAATAAAGTTGGGGAATGTGCAAGAAACCAACCTTTGGCCAGTCAGGCTTGAGAACGATGGCTCTTTTTCCATCCAGGACAGCTCTCCTGAGAGAAGGGAGGGGAAAGAAGAGGAAATTGTTATTTATATTATTTATTTATACATTATATATATATGAAATAATAGCATATGTAAAATATATATAGTATTATATATTTTGATATATATTATATATTGTATTGTATTAATATATAGTATACAATATATAACATAATATATAATATATATAATATATATTACATATATGAAGTATATATATAAAAAGATTACATATGTAATATATATGATATATATTATATATTATATATAATACATATTATATATTGTATAATATATAATATAATTATATATATATAATTTTATATATAATACGTATATATATAAAAATTATATATAATATATATGATATATAATAGACATAAATTATATATAATATATATATAATATATACAATATAATATAAATTATTATATATTATATATTATATACTATTTTATATGTTTTGTATAGATATTATATATATACAATATATATATGTATTATATATATAAAAGATGTGTACAATATATAAGATACATACAATATATATAAAATATGTACATTTTATAAATATATATATTTATATATCTATATACATATATACATATATGTATGTGTATATATATGTGTATATCTATATATATTTTTTTATATATATATATATATATATAAGTATAAAAAATATGTATATGTATTAAAAATATATATCTATTTAAAAAATCTCCAGGCTGGTGTAAAAATAAATACCAAAATAACATAAATACAAAAAAAACCCTAAATAACAGAAATACAAAAAATACAAACCCCTCCCCCCAATAAATACAAATCTAATAAATAAGAATATAAAAATTAAAAATGGAATAAAACAGCAGCTCATATGGAAACCATGGAATGCTTTGATTATTTTCCCAAACTATGGAAATTATTTAGTTGGGAAAGGAGCTCAAATCTCCCCCAGTTCCACCCCAAAATCATCAGGGCCACCTTGCACCACCCCAGGCTGCTGCAAGAACAAACCCAACCTGGCCACAGAAACTTCCAGAAATCCAGAACCACAACCAATTACAGCCACACCACCAGAAACAACATTTTAGGCTTTAAAAAATGCAATTTATTCCAAATTTCTCCCTTTTTTTGCTGAGCCCAGGTGACTCACCCGTACTGCCGGGTGAGGATGAAGCACAGAGCGCGGTTCCCGTACAGCAGGTGGTTGGTGGGGCTGGGAAATCAAATTATCAAGGGTTAGAAATGGTTATTGAGATTGAAACCTTAGGGAGAAGGGAAAAATGGGGTTTTTATCAGATTTGGGAGAAAAAATTCCACACAGAAAACCCCACAAGTTTATATGGGAATGTTCATTAGGATTGTGGGATCATTTGTGAGTTTTGGGGCCATAAATGGAAGTTTCAATAAGTTAATAATGGATATTTCTATTAAAAACCTTAAGGGGAAGGGAAAAAATGGGATTTTCACCAGATTTGCCTGCAAAAACTCCACACAAAAAACCCCACAAGTATATATGGGAACGTTCATTAGAATTGTGGGATCATTTGTAAGATTGGGGCTATTAATGCAAGTTTCAATTAATTCAAATTATTCTCAGCCAGCTCAGAATTAATCATGGCTATTTCTATTAAAAACCTTAAGGAGAAGGAAAAAAATTGAATTTTCACCAGATTTGCCTGAAAAAACTCCACACAGATATATGGGTTACTATGGGAATGTTCATTAGAATTATGGGATCATTTGAAATTTTTGGGGCCATTAATGCAACTTCCAATAAGTTAATAATGGTTATTCCTAATGAAAACCTTAAGGAGAAGGAAAAAAAATGAGATTTTTATCAGATTTGCCTGAAAAAACTCCACACAAAAAACCCCACAAGTTTATATGGGAACGTTCATTGGAATTGTGGGATCATTTGTAAGATTGGAGGACATTATTGCAAGTTTCAATTAATTCAAATTATTCTCAGCCAGCTTATAATTAATTATGGCTATTCCTATTGAAAACCTTAAGGAGAAGGGAAAAAATGGGATTTTTATCAGATTTGCCAAAAGAAATTTCCACACAAAAAACCCCATGGGTTTATATGGGAACGTTCATTAGAATTGTGGGATCATTTGTAATTTTTGGGGCTATTAATGCAAGTTTCAATTAATTCAAATTATTCTCAGCCAGTTCAGACTGAATAATGGTTATTCCTATTGAAAACCTTAAGGAAAAGGAAAGAAAATGAATTTTCACCAAATCTGCCTGCAAAAACTCCACACAGAAAACCCCACAAGTTTATATGGGAATGTTCATTACAATTGTGGGATCATTTGTAACTTTTGGGGCCATTAATGCAACTTTCAATAAGTCAATAATGGTTATTTCTAATGAAAACCTTAAGGAAAAGGGAAAAAAATGGGATTTTCACCAGATTTGCCTGCAAAAATTCCACACAGAAAACCTCATGGGCTCATATGGGAATGTTCAATATAATTGTGGGATCATTTGTAATTTTTGGGGCTATTAATGTAAGTTTCAATTAATTCAAATTATTCTCAGCCAGCTCAGAGTTAATCACAGTTATTCCTATTGAAAACCTTAAGGAGAAGGAAAAGAAATTGAATTTTCACCAGATTTGCCAGCAAAAACTCCACACAGAAAACCCCGTGGGTTTATATGGGAATGTTCATTAGAATTGGGGGATCATTTGTGAGTTTTGGGGCCATAAATGGAAATTCCAATGAGTTAATAATGGTTATTCCTAATGAAAACCTTAAGGAGAAGGGAAACAATGGGATTTTTATCAGATTTGCCTGCAAAAATTCCACACAGAAAACCCCATGGGTTTATATGGGAATGTTCATTAAAATTGTGGGATCATTTGTAATTTTGGGGCCATTAATGCAACTTCCAATTAATTCAAATTATTCTCAGCCAGCTCAGAATTAATTATGGCTATTCCAATTGAAAACCTTAAAGAGAAGGGAAAAAATGGGATTTTTATCAGATTTGCCTGCAAAAACACCACACAAAAAACCCCGTGGGTTTATATGGGAATGTTCATTAGAATTGTGGGATCATTTGTGAGTTTTGGGGCCATTAATGCAACTTTCAATAAGTTAATAATGGTTATTCCTAATGAAAACCTTAAGGAGAAGGGAAAAAATGGGATTTTTATCAGATTTGCCTGCAAAAATTCCACACAAAAAAACCCACAAGTATATATGGGAATGTTCATTAGGATTGTGGGATCATTTGTAAGATTGGGAGCCATTAATGCAACTTCCAATTAATTCAAATTATTGTCAGCCAGCTCAGAATTAATTATGGCTATTCCTATTAAAAACCTTAAGGAGAAGGGAAAAAATGGGATTTTTATCAGATTTGCCTGCAAAAATTCCACACAGAAAACCCCACAAGTTTATATAGCAATGTTCATTAGAATTGTGGGATCATTTGTAATTTTTGGGGCCATAAATGGAACTCCCAATGAGTTAATAATGGTTATTTCTATTGAAAACCTTAAGGAGAAGGAAAAAGATGGGATTTTCACCAGATTTGCCAAAAGAAATTTCCACACAGAAAACCCCATGGGTTTATATGGGAATGTTCAAAATAATTGTGGGATCATTTGTAAGTTTTGGGGCTATTAATGTAAGTTTCAATTAATTCAAATTATTCTCAGCCAGTTCAGAGTTAATAATGGCTATTCCTATTGAAAACCTTAAGGAGAAGGAAAAAAATGGGATTTTTATCAGATTTGGGAGAAAAAATTCCACACAGAAAACCCCACAAGTTTATATGGGAATGTTCATTACAATTGTGGGATCATTTGTAATTTTTGGGGCCATTAATGCAACTTTCAATAAGTTAATAATGGTTATTCCTAATGAAAACCTTAAGGAGAAGGGAAAAAATGAGATTTTTATCAGATTTGCCAGCAAAAACTCCACACAGAAAACCCTGTGGGATTATATGGGAATGTTCATTAGAATTGTGGGATCATTTGTAAGATTGGGGGCCATTAATAAACTTCCAATTAGTTAATAATGGCTCTTCCTATTGAAATTGCTAAAGAGAAGGAAAAAAATTGAATTTTCACCAGATTTGCCTGCAAAAAATTCCAGACAAAAAACCTCATGGGCTCATATGGGAATGTTCATTAGAATTGTGGGATCATTTGTAATTTTGGGGCTATTAATGCAAGTTTCAATTAATTGAAATTATTCTCAGCCAGTTCAGAGTTAATCACTGTTATTCCTATTGAAAACCTTAAGGAAAAGGAAAGAAAATGAATTTTCACCAAATCTGCCTGCAAAAACTCCACACAGAAAACCCCACAAGTTTGTATGGGAATGTTCATTAGAACTGTGGGATCATTTGTAAGATTGGGGGCCATTAATGCAACTTCCAATTAATTCAAATTATTCTCAGCCAGCTCAGAGTTAAGAATGGCTATTCCTATTAAAAACCTTAAGGAGAAGGGAAAAATGGGATTTTTACCAGATTTGCCTGAAAAAACTCCACACAGAAAACCCCACAAGTTTATATGGCAATGTTCATTAGTATTGGGGATCATTTGTAATGTTTGGGGCCATTAATGCAACTTTCAATTAGTCAATAATGGTTATTCCTAATGAAAACCTTAAGGAGAAGGAAAAAAATGGGATTTTTATCAGATTTGCCTGCAAAAACTCCACACAGAAAACCCCACAAGTTTATATGGGAATGTTCATTAGGATTGGGGGATCATTTGTAAGACTGGGAGCCATTAATGCAACTTCCAATTAATTCAAATTATTAGCCTGCTCTCAAAAAGCAGCTCAGAGTTAATTATGGCTATTCCTATTGAAAACCTTAAGGAGAAGGAAAAAAAATTGAATTTTCACCAGATTTGCCAGCAAAAACTCCACACAGAAAACCCTGTGGGATTATATGGGAATGTGCAATATAATTGAGGGATCTTTTTTAAGTTTTGGAGCAATTAATGCAAATTCCAATTAGTCAATAATGGTTATTCCTAATGAAAACCCTAAGGAGAAGGAAAAAAATGGGATTTTTATCAGATTTGGGAGAAAAAATTCCAGACAAAAAACCCCATGGGCTCATATGGGAATGTTCATTAGAATTATGGGATCATTTGTAAGATTGGGGGCTATTAATGTAAGTTTCAATTAATTCAAATTATTCTCAGCCAGTTCAGAGTTAATCACTGTTATTCTTGTTGAAAACCTTAAGGAAAAGGAAAAAAATTGAATTTTCACCGGATTTGCCTGCAAAAATTCCACACAGAAACTCCCGTGGGTTTATTTGTTCATTAGAATTGAGGGATCATTTGTAATTTTTGGGGCCATTAATGCAACTTTCAATAAGTTAATAATGGTTATTCCTAATGAAAACCTTAAGTAGAAGGAAAAAAATGGGATTTTTACCAGATTTGCCTGCAAAAACTCCACACAGAAACCCCTGTGGGTTTATATGGGAATGTTCATTACTATTATGGGATCATTGGTATATTTTGGGATCATTAATGCAACTTCCAATTAATTGAAATTATTCTCAGCCAGCTCAGAGTTAATAATGGCTAAACCTTAAGGAGAAGATTATAATTTTTATATCATTAAAATATAAATAAATAGAATCTATAATATAAATATAATGAAAATAATTTTTATATCATTAAAATATAAAGAAATAGAATAGAATATATAATATAAATATAATGAAAATAATTTTTATATTATTAGAATACAAATTCATTTAAAATTAAAATTATCCATTTAAATAATTAATTTTTCTTGCAGGTTTGCTCCTCTTCCTCTTGCTCATTTGAAGCCCTACAAGGACTTTTGGAGCAGAAAATAAACAGAAAAAAAATAGAAATAAAATGGATTTTAGGGTTTTTTTTAATTAGGTATTATTCAACCTTTAATTGAAGTGGTTGATGTAAAATTGCACAAAAAGAGGAGAAAAGTGGAAAAGCTGAGCTCAGTTTTACCAGAACTCGATGGCTTTGCTGTAGGACATGATGGCAGAGCCCAGGGCTCCCTGGGCAAATTCAGAATTTCCCCTCTGCTTCATGGCCTCACTCTTCTGGGGGAGAGAAAAATAAATTTATGCACTAAATAAAATCATTAGTTAAATTATTATTATTATTATTATTATTATTATTATTATTATTATTATTGTTATTATTATTATTATTATTATTATTATTATTATTATTATTATTATTATTTTCCATTAGATAAAACAATCATGATGGCAGAGCCCAGGGCCCCCTGGGCAAATTCAGAATTTCCCCTCTGCTTCATGGCCTCACTCTTCTGTGGGACAGAAAATTAAATTTATGCACTAAATAAAAGCATTAGTTAAATTATTATTATATCATTATTATTATTTTCCATTAGATAAATAAATCATGATGGCAGAGCCCAGGGCCCCCTGGGCAAATTCAGAATTTCCCCTCTGCTTCATGGCCTCACTCTTCTGTGGGACAGAAAAATAAATTTATGCACTAAATAAAATCATTAGTTAAATTATTATTATTATTATTATTATTATTATTATTTTCCATTAGATAAATCAATCATGATGGCAGAGCCCAGGGCTCCCTGGGCAAATTCAGAATTTCCCCTCTGCTTCATGGCCTCACTCTTCTGTGGGACAGCAAAATAAATTTATGCATTAAATAAAATCATTAGTTAAATTATTATTATTATTATTATTATTATTATTATTATTATTATTATTATTATTATTATTATTATTATTATTATTATTATTATTTTACATTAGATAAATCAATCATGATGGCAGAGCCCAGGGCCCCCTGAGCAAATTCAGAATTTCCCCTCTGCTTCATGGCCTCACTCTTCTGTGGGACAGAAAATTAAATTTATGCAATAATAAAATCATTAGTTAAATTATTATTATTATTATTATTATTATTATTATTATTATTATTATTATTATTATTATTACTATTACTATTACTATTATTATTATTTTCCATTAGATAAATAAATCATGATGGCAGAGCCCAGGGCCCGCTGGGCAAATTCAGAATTTCCCCTCTGCTTCATGGCCTCACTCTTCTGTGGGACAGCAAAAATAAATTTATGCACTAAATAAAATCATTAGATAAGTTTATTATTGTTTTTATTATTGTTATTGTATTATAAATAATATAAATAATAATGTATTTCTATATAATAGCATATGTAATATAAATAATGCTTATATTATTCTATGTGAATAATATTAATATTATTATATTTTATTATTATTTATTAGGTAATTTTTATTATTATTTTCATATTATAAATAATATAAATAATAATATATTTATGTATAAAAATATGTAATATATATAATATTTATATGATTATATATGAATAATATTTATATTATAAAATTATTATTCGTTAGATAAAAAAATTATTTTTATTATTATTTTTGTATTATAAATAATATAAATAATAATGTATTTATATATACAATCACATATAAATAATATTTATATTATTATATATGAATAATATTTATATCATTATATTATTATTCATTACATAAAAAAATTATTTTAATTACTTTTTGCATTATAAATATTATAAATAACAATATATTTATATGTTATGTCATATATAATATAAATAATATTTATATTACTATATATGAATATTTATATTATATTATTATTATTCATTAGATTTATAAATTATTTTTATTATTATTGTATTACAAAAATATAAATAATAATATATTAATGTGTATACTATCATATATAATATAAATAATATTTATATTATTATATTTGAATAATATTTATATTATTATACTATTATTCATTAGATAAATAAATTATTTTTATAATTATAATAAATAATAAGAATATATACATAATAGCATATATAATATAATAATATTTATATTATTGTATTTTTTACTATTATTATTATTATTCATTAGATAAATAAATAAATTCATTAAATTCAATAAAGTCATCACTGCTGAATTTAAGGAGTTTGGTGCATAAACCCATAAAATTCAGCAGTATAAAAGTCACTATTTCCTGTAGTAAAGAGAATTTTTGATGTCAGGATGAAACACTGGAGCTTTTGAAATATTTCTCTTCAATAATTTGGTTTTTTTAAGAATGAGAACTCCCCAAAAATGCCCCAAACACATCCTGAGAGGTTTTCTCACCTTCCTGGAGCTGTCGCAGGTGAGAGCTTTGAGTTCTGCCACCAGGTCATAATCCTCCAGCGCCACCTTGGTGATGTAGCGCTTCCCTGAAGGGGAGATGCAGGACACACAGGGTGAACAATTCCCACCAAAAATATTCCCATTAAAAAATCCCCATTAACAAAAATTCCCATTAAAAAAAAAATCTCCCCCAAAAAAATTCCCATTAAAAAAAAAATTCCCGATAAAAAAATTCCCATTTACAAAAATTCCCATTAAAAGAATTCCCGCTAAAAGAATTCCCGCTAAAAGAATTCCCCTTAAAAGAATTCCCATTAACAAAAATTCCCATTAAAAAAATTCCCGCTAAAAGAATTCCCGCTAAAAGAATTCCCACTAAAAGAATTCCCATTAACAAAAATTCCCATTAACAAAAATTCCCATTAACAAAAATTCCCACTAACAAAAATTCCCACTAACAAAAATTCCCACTAAAAAGAATTCCCACTAAAAAGAATTCCCGCTAAAAGAATTCCCGCTAAAAGAATTCCCATTAAAAAAAATTCCCACTAAAAAGAATTCCCACTAAATGAATTCCCATTAACAAAAATTCCCATTAACAAAAATTCCCACTAACAAAAATTCCCGTTAAAGAAAATCCCCACTAAAAAAATTCCCGCAAAAAGAATTCCTGCTAAAAAAATTCCCATTAAAAAAAACCCCACTAAAAGATTTCCCAGTGAAAAAATTCCCATTAAAAGAATTCCCATTAAAAAAATTCCCATTAAAAAAAATTCCCATTAACAAAATTTCCATTAAAAAAATTCCCGCTAAAAGAATTCCCCCTAAAAGAATTCCCCCTAAAAGAATTCCCACTAAAAAGAATTCCCACTCAAAGAATTCCCACTCAAAGAAAACTCCCATTAAAAAAAATTCCCACTAAAAAGAATTCCCACTAAAAGAATTGCCACTACAAGAATTTCCACTACAAGAATTCCCACTAAAAAAACTTCGCATTAAAGAAAATTCCCACTAAAAGAATTCCCACTAAAGAAATTCCCATTAAAAGAATTCCCACTAAAAAATTCCCACTAAAAAAATTCCCCTTAACAAAAATTCCCATTAAAAGAATTCCCGCTAAAAGAAATTCCCACTAAAAGAATGCTTGCTAAAAAAATTCCCGCTAAAAAAAATTCCCACTAAAAAAATTCCCACTGAAAGAATTCCCATTAAAAAAATTCCCATTAAAAAAAACTTCCCACTAAAACAATTCCCATTAAAAGAATTCCCACTAAAAAAATTCCCACTAAAAGAAAATTCCCATTAAAAGTATTCTATTCCCATTAAAAAAATTCCCACTAAAAAAATTCCCGCCAAAAGAATTCCCATTAAAAAAATCCCCACTGAAAGAATCCTCACTAAAAGAATTCCCACTAAAAAAATTCCCACTAAAAGAAAATTCCCATTAAAAGTATTCTATTCCCATTAAAAAAATTCCCACTAAAAAAATTCCCGCTAAAAGAATTCCCATTAAAAAAATCCCCACTGAAAGAATCCTCACTAAAAGAATTCCCATTAAAAAAATTCCCACTAAAAGCAAATTCCCATTAAAAGAATTCCCACTAAAAAAATTCCCACTAAAAGAATTCCCACTAAAAAAAATTCCCATTAAAAAAATCCCCACTGAAAGAATCCTCACTAAAAGAATTCCCATTAAAAAAATTCCCATTAAAAGAATTCCCACTAAAAGAATTTCCACTACAAGAATTCCCATTAAAAAAAATTCCCACTAAAAAGAATTCCCACTAAAAGAATTCCCACTAAAAGAATTCCTGCTAAAAGAATTCCCGCTAAAATAATTCCCATTAACAAAAATTCCCACTAACAAAAATTCCCATTAACAAAAATTCCCATTAAAGAAAATTCCCACTAAAAAAAATCCCGCTAAAAGAATTCCTGCTAAAAGAATTCCCATTGAAAAAATTCCCATTAACAAAAATTCCCATTAAAAGAATTCCCACTAAAAAAAAATCCCATTAAAAAAAATCCCATTAAACTAATTCCCACTAAAAAAAAATCCCACTAAAAAATTCTTGCTAAAAGAATTTCCGCTAAAAAAAATTCCCGCTAAAAAAAATTCCTGCTAAAAGAATTCCCGCTAAAAGAATTCCCGCTAAAAGAATTTCCAATTAAAAAAATTCCCGCTAAAAGAATTCCCGCTAAAAGAATTCCCGCTAAAAGAAATTCCCACTAAAAGAAATTCCCATTAAAAGAATTCCCACTAAAAAAATTCCCACTAAAAGAAATTCTCACTAAAAGAATTCCCATTAAAACAATTGCCACTAAAAGGATTCTCATTAAAAGAAAATTCCAACTAAAAGAATTCCCATTAAAAAAAATCTCACTAAAAGAATTCCCACTAAAAAAAATTCCCATTAAAAACTTCCCACTAAAAAAACCTCCCACTAAAAGAATTCTCATTAAAAAGAATTCCCATTAAAAAAATTCCCACAAAAAAAAAAATTCCCACTAAAAGAATTCCCACTAAAAAAACTCCCATTAACAAGAATTCCCACTAAAAAAATTCCCACTAAAAGAATTCCCATTAGAAGAATTCCCACTAGAAGAAGTCCCACTAAAAAAGAATTCCCATTAACAAAAATTCCCACTAAAAAAATTCCCACTAAAAATAATTCCCATTAAAAGAATTCCCACTAAAAGAATTCCTACTAAAAGAATTCCCGCTAAAAGAATTCCCGCTAAAAGAATTCCCAGTAAAAAATGCCCATTAAAAATTCCCCTTAACAAAAATTCCCACTCAAAGAATTCCCACTCAAAGAAAATTGCCATTAAAAAAATTCCCAATAAAATAATTCCCATTAAAAAAAATCCCAAGAAACTAATTCCCACTAAAAGAATTCCCATTAAAAAGAATTCCCACTAAAAAGAGTTCCCACTAAAAAGAATTCCCGCTAAAAGAATTCCCACTAAAAGAATTCCCACAAAAAAAAAATTCCCACTGAAAAGACTTCCCGCTAAAAGAATGCCCATTAACAAAAATTCCCACTCAAAGAATTCCCACTCAAAGAAAATTCCCATTAAAAAAAATTGCCACTAAAAGAATTCCCACTAAAAGAATTCCCATTAAAAGAATTCCCATTAAAAAAATCCCATTAAACTAATTCCCACTAAAAGAATTCCCACTAAAAGAATTCCCACTAAAAGAATTCCCACTAAAAAAATTCCCATTAACAAAAATTCCCACTCAAAGAATTCCCACTCAAAGAAAATTCCCATTAAAAAAATTGCCACTAAAATAATTCCCATTAAAAAAAATCCCATTAAACTAATTCCCACTAAAAGAATTCCCATTAAAAAGAATTCCCACTAAAAAGAGTTCCCACTAAAAGAATTTCCAATAATAAAAATTCCCACTAAAAAGAATTCCCGCTAAAAGAATTCCCATTAACAAAAATTCCCACTCAAAGAATTCCCACTCAAAGAAAATTCCCATTAAAAAAAATTGCCACTAAAAGAATTCCCATTAAAAGAATTCCCATTAAAAAAAATCCCATTAAACTAATTCCCACTAAAAGAATTCCCACTAAAA
>CM019902.1:114512765-114555165 GCA_009764595.1 Geothlypis trichas | reverse complement strand
ATTTTCTCCTGCTGCCTCTTAAAAACCTGCCCATGTGGAGCTGAGAGCCACCATCTCACAATGGTTTGATTTCATGGAATTTTGGAATGGTTGGAGTGGAAGGGACCTCAGAGCCCACCCAGTGCCACCCCTGCCATGGCAGGGACACCTCCCACTGTCCCCAGTGTCCAGCCTGGTCTTGGGCACTGCCAGGGATGGGAAGTCCAAAACCTCCCTGACCAATCTGTGGCCTCACAATAAAGAATTTCCTGCCAAAATCCCACCTGTCCTCCCTCATCCTAAAACCATTCCCTCTTTTCCCATCACCCCATCCCCTGGGAAATGTCCCTCTCCAGGTCAAACCACGAAGGAAAAATTTCCTGAAAACCCCAGAGAACTCCAGAGCTCCTCTCCTCGTTCTGAGGCAGAGCCCAGCTCCAGGAGCCGCTTCCATGAATAAAATTAAGGATTAGCAATGTTGCCATCATGTGGCTGCTCCCAGCAAAGGCTCATGAGCCTGAATTGATTCATCAGAAAGAATTTTCCACCTGGATCCTGCTGGTAAAACGCAGAGACAATGCTGGAAGTTGTTACTATCACAGGATATAATTAGAATAATTATTTTTCTAGCAAGAACGGGTGTGCAATGGATAAGGTGAAACCACAGCTCTGCCTGTGCTCCTTACCCTCAGGTGAATTTACAGAAACAATGGTGAATTTACAGAAATAATGGTGAATTTATAGAAATAATGGTGACTTTACAGAAACAATGGTGAATTTACAGAAACAATGGTGAATTTACAGAAATAAAGGTGAATTTACAGAAACAATGGTGAATTTACAGAAATAATGGTGAATTTACAGAAGCAATGGTGAATTTACAGAAGCAATGGTGAATTTTCAGAAATAACAATGAATTTACAGAAATAATGGTGAATTTACAGAAACAATGGTGAATTTACAGAAATAATGGTGAATTTACAGAAACAATGGTGAATTTACAGAAATAATGGTGATTTACAGAAATAATGGTGAATTTACAGAAGCAGTGGTGAAATTACAGAAATAATGGTGAATTTACAGAAATAATGGTGAATTTACAGAAACAATGGTGAATTTACAGAAGCAATGGTGAATTTACAGAAATAGTGGTGAATTTACAGAAATAACAATGAATTTACAGAAATAATGGTGAATTTACAGAAGCAATGGTGAATTTACAGTAACAATGGTGAATTTACAGAAACAATGGTGAATTTACAGAAACAATGGTGAATTTACAGAAATAACGTTGGATTTACAGAAACAATGGTGAATTTACAGAAACAATGGTGAATTTACAGAAGCAATGGTGAATTTACAGAAATAACGGAGAATTTACAGAAGCAATGGTGAATTTACAGAAACAATGGTGAATTTACAGAAGCAATGGTGAATTTACAGAAATAATGGTGAATTTACAGAAATAAAGGTGAATTTACAGTAACAATGGTGAATTTACAGAAATAATGGTGAATTAACAGAAATAATGCTGAATTTACAGAAATAACGTTGAATTTACAGAAATAACGTTGAATTTACAGAAATAATGGTGAATTTACAGAAACAATGTTGAATTTCCAGAAATAATGGTGAATTTACAGAAATAACGTTGAATTTACAGAAGCAATGGTGAATTTACAGAAACAATGGTGAATTTACAGAAATAATGGTGAATTTACAGAAACAATGGTGAATTTACAGAAATAATGGTGAATTTACAGAAACAATGGTGAATTTACAGAAATAACGTTGAATTTACAGAAATAATGGTGAATTTACAGAAATAATGGTGAATTTACAGAAACAATGGAGAATTTACAGAAACAATGGTGAATTTACAGAAATAATGGTGAATTTACAGAAACAATGGTGAATTTACAGAAGCAATGGTGAATTTACAGAAGCAATGGTGAATTTACAGAAATAATGGTGAATTTACAGAAATAATAGTGAATTTACAGAAACAATGGTGAATTTACAGAAACAATGGTGAATTTACAGAAATAATGGTGAATTTACAGAAATAATGGTGAATTTACAGAAATAATGGTGAATTTACAGAAATAATAGTGAATTTACAGAAGCAATTGTGAATTTACAGAAACAATGGTGAATTTATAGAAACAATGGTGAATTTATAGAAACAATGGTGAATTTACAGAAATAATGGTGAATTTACAGAAGCAATGGTGAATTTACAGAAGCAATGGTGAATTTACAGAAGCAATGGTGAATTTACAGAAACAATGGTGAATTTACAGAAACAATGGTGAATTTACAGAAATAATGGTGAATTTACAGAAGCAATGGTGAATTTACAGAAGCAATGGTGAATTTAGAGAAGCAATGGTGAATTTACAGAAATAATGGTGAATTTACAGAAGCAATGGTGAATTTACAGAAACAATGGTGAATTTACAGAAATAATGGTGAATTTACAGAAATAATGGTGAATTTACAGAAGCAATGGTGAATTTACAGAAATAAAGGTGAATTTACAGAAATAATGGTGAATTGACAGTAACAATGGTGAATTTACAGAAACAATGGTGAATTTACAGAAATAACGTTGGATTTACAGAAACAATGGTGAATTTACAGAAACAATGGTGAATTTACAGAAACAATGGTGAATTTACAGTAACAATGGTGAATTTACAGAAATAATGGTGATTTACAGAAATAATGGTGAATTTACAGAAGCAATGGTGAAATTACTGATATACTGGTGATTTTACAGAAATAACGTTGAATTTACAGAAATAATGTTGAATTTACAGAAATAATGGTGAATTTACAGAAATAATGGTGAATTTACAGAAGCAGTGGTGAAATTACTGATATACTGGTGATTTTACAGAAATAACGTTGAATTTACAGAAATAATGTTGAATTTACCACCCCAGCTGCTCCAGGAACCAGCACATCCCAGGTCCTGGCAAAGTTTTCCAATTTTTTTGGTGGAAAACCCTGCCTGGCCATAAAGTGCAGTTGTTTCATGCCCACCCTTTGTCACTACACAGGATTTCCCATCCCAAGGAATTCCATGGACAATAACCCATCTTTTTCCTGCATTCTCTGCTCACAATTACATTTTTATCCAGTAAAATATTGCAGCAGGACAGTGGTTTGTGCTATTCCTGCTGCTCCAAGCATGGAAATCTGATTTTCCTGTTCCTGGCTGTCAATTTTCCCTCTTGCAATAATCCATCCCACAGCACAGATGAAGATTTTTTAGGGATTTCAGATTTGGAATATTGGAGCACAAAGCCAACCCCTCCTCTCCTGCCCTGCTATTTATTTTTAAGCACATCCAGCTGGTGCAACCTCACTAAAAAGGGGAAAACAAAAAAATCCAGAGGCTCCTGCCTTGCAGAAGGAGCACTCAGTGAGCCCAAATCTCATTTTGAAGGAGATCAATTGACCAGGCTGAGATCCCACAGCCATTCCCAATCCAACCTGGCCCTTTTCCATTTCCCTCAGCAAACATCACTTCAAAATTCCATATTTCAGCTTGGCAAAAATCCAAACAAAAACTCCCACCCAGCTTATTTATTTACTTTTGGTGGCTGAAGGGGGGAAGTTTATGCTGAGACAAAACCTGATATTATTTAGCAACAACATTTTGCAGTATTGTGCTTAAAACTGAAATCTTAAGGAGGAAAAATGCACAGAGAAATAAGAAAGCTTTCCTGGTTCAACTCTCAGCAAGGAAAACATTTTAAGTGGAAAACAGAAATAACTGGAGCACAAACAGGAATATCTGGGGAGTTCAGCCCTCACAGAAAAGATGGCAACAACTTCAAAGACACAAACAGGTTCCTGTCCTTGCAGGAGCAGCAGGATCAGCTTTTCCCAGGCACTGGAAGAGCCCCAGTTTCTGCCCAGTTTCCAGACAGAAAGAAATGTGTGAACCTTTTGAATTCTCCATGCTCGGAGAGGCAAATCCTCTCGGGTTGCAGGCGCAGAGGCCTCAGGGCCGCGGCTTTTCCTGGGATTTGTCAGCTGAGGGAAAAATCAGCAAAACCCTCAGCAATGCCAACACCCCTGGGCTGGGAGTTCAGCAGCCACAGGAGGGAAAACTGCTCCCAGCTCTCAGAATACACAGAATTCACAGAATTCACAGAATTTCCAGAATTCACAGAATCACTGGGTTGGAAGAGGCCTTCAAGGCCATGGAGTCCTACCCAGCCCCAGCACAACTAAACCCTGGTAGATATTTTTGCCCCCGAAGTCCAGGAGGACTCCATCTTATCAGAAGGCTAATTAATTAATTTATTATACTATATTATTCTATACTAGATTACATTATGTTACATCTAAACTGAATCTGCACTCATCTCGTGACTGTCAGCCCACAGTCCTGACAAAAACACACCTGGATTCACTTGGGGAGTGAGTCAAACCACTCCAGAATCCAATCATCAATTCTCTTCAGGTAACCAATCTTCCACCATGCATTCCACTTGTGAGCAAACACAGGAGCAGCAAATGAAATAAGAATTGCTTTTCCTTTCTCTGAGGTTCAGAGAATGCGAATCTTAGAAATATTCTTGGGAATTTGTGCCTTGTGTTTTGCTGTGAAGAGAAATGTGGCTACACCCAGTGCCACACCCAGGCTTTGTTAAACACACCCAGGGATGGGGACTGCACCACCTCCCCGGGCAGCCATTCCAGAACTTTCTCCCCCTGGCTGCAAAAACATTTTCCCTGCTCTCCAGCCTGGATTTCCCTCGGTGCAGCTGGAGGCTGTGTGCTCTGGTTGTGTCAGTGCTGCTGCAGACAGAGCCCAGCCCCAGCTGAGCACAGGCACCTTTCAGGAGCTGTGCAGAGTGATGGGGGCAGCCCTGAGTCTCCTTTTCTCCAGGCTGAGCACCCCCAGCTCCCTCAGGGCTTCCTCACAGGGTTTGTGTTCCCAGCCCCTCTCCAGCCTCGTTGTCCCCTCTGGATGTGCTCAGGGTCCCAAGGTCCTTCCCAAGCTGAGGGGCCAGAGCTGGGCACAGCACTCCAGGTGTGCCCTCAGCAGTGCCCAGGGCAGGGACAGAGTGACCTCCCTGCTCCTGGGACACACAGGGACAGACACAGGGACAGCCAGGGACAGACACAGGGCCAGAATGACCTCCCTGCTCCTGGGACACGCAGGGACAGACACAGGGACAGACACAGGGACAGCCAGGGACAGACACAGGGACAGACACAGGGACAGACACAGGGACACATATAGGGACAGAATGACCTCCCTGCTCCTGGGACACACAGGGACAGACACAGGGACAGCCAGGGACAGACACAGGGACAGACACAGGGACAGCCAGGGACAGCCAGGGACAGACACAGGGACAGACACAGGGACAATGACCTCCCTGCTCCTGGGATAGACACAGGGACAGACACAAGGACAGACACAGGGACAGCCAGGGACAGCCAGGGACACACACAGGGACACACACAGGGACAGAGTGACCTCCCTGCTCCTGGGACACACAGGGACAGACACAGGGACAGCCAGGGACAGCCAGGGACACACACAGGGACACACACAGGGACAGAGTGACCTCCCTGCTCCTGGGACAGCCAGGGACAGACACAGGGACAGACACAGGGACAGACACAGGGACAGAATGACCTCCCTGCTCCTGCTGCCACTCCATTCCTGATCCACGCCAGGAGCCATTTGCCTTCTTGTTTCCCCATCCCAGCTTTTCTGCTGGGCTTGGAGCACCTGCAGGGAGACCCCAAGATGGTGAACATGGAAAAGTTTCTCCCACAGGGATGGGGAACGAGGAGCAGCCTCAGCACCCCCAGTCCCAACCCTCTGCAGCTCTGTCAGATCCCCTTGGAAGGGGAATGGCAGCATCCCAAAATCCCACACCTGAGGAAAAACAGAGCTGCTGTGTGGGGCTGGGGCTGCTCAGGGAGAGGGATAATTGGGACCAAATGTTGGGATTTGACTTCGGAGATGATTGGTAAAAGCACTGCTGAGTGAGGGCTGAGAGATCTGAGCAGGAACGTCTGGAATGAGCAGGGAAAAATATCTGGGAAGGGCAGAGGGGTTTGGGAAGGGAGGGACCTTAAAAATCATCCAGCTCCAGCCATGGCAGGGACACCTCCCACTGTCCCAGGCTGCTCTAAGTCCTGTCCAACCTGGCCTTGGGCACTGCCAGGGATGCCTCAGGTTTGAGCTTTTCTATTTTTCCCATTCTGTGCTGCTTCAGTGTGTGGGTCTGGGCTTCACATTCTGGGATGGTGAGCTCTGTGCACAGAGCAGGGAGACAAAACAATTCCTGCTCCAGCTGGGCACCAAGGACAAATGATCCAAATCTCAGCCCAGGAGCACAAACCCCGTGGGCTGCAGAGAGAAAAACAAGCAGGGTGGGACTGCCTGGGCTAAAGCTGGGATGGGACAATGAACTGCAAGATGCAAATGGAGCAGAACTGATCCCAGGGACAGAGCCCGTGCCCGGCCGTGCATTTTGGGGCCATTTGGGTTCATCTTGGGTTCATTTTGGGGCCATTTTGGTTCATCTTGAGTTCATTTTGGTTCATCTTGGGTTCATTTTGGGGCCATTTTGGGTCATCTTGGGTGCAGCCCTGGCTGGGCTCTTGTGCTGCCCAAGGTGGGTCCATGGAGGAGATGCTTTGAATAAATCCCTGATTTATTCTTTAGCTCTGCCCAGCCTCTGCTCTGCACAAGGCATCACCAGGGATCCAGTGGCAGCCAGAGCTGCTCTGGGCACCCTGTGCCACCCTCCCAGGGAACAATTCCTTCCCTTTATTCAGCCTAACCCCACTCCTTGTCATCCCAAAGCCATTCCCCGTTGTCCTGCCACTCCTCCTTTCCCATCACCTCCTCCA
This sequence comes from Geothlypis trichas, assembly GCA_009764595.1. NCBI lineage: Eukaryota > Metazoa > Chordata > Aves > Passeriformes > Parulidae > Geothlypis > Geothlypis trichas. Next base: position 114,548,289 of record CM019902.1, on the reverse strand, counting down.
GGCACTGAGAGCTCTTCCCTTGCTGGACTTTTCTCCCAACCCCAAATCCATTCCAGTCTGTCCATAAATGCTGCCAGCAGCTCTGTGGGCTGTTCCTGCAGCCAGAGGTTCTGCTGGATGTGCAGTCCTGGGAATTGTGTCCCCTCGGCCCATGGCTGACCCAGCATCTGTTGCTTTGACCCTCTGTGGTGCCAGCTCCTCCTGGGAAAGCCTCAGGATTCACCGAGTAGGAGAGGCTGTGCTCTGCTCATGACTGAAATCATCTGCTGTGTTCTCTTCCCTCTAAATCCCTGTCTGCTTCTTCAGCACGTGGGAAAAACCCTGGAATAATCAGTTTGTAGAACAAAACAATAAAATAAAAGTAAAGAGGATGAAGAACGTCTGAAGGATGAAGTCTGGAGCAGAGGGGAGTTCCTGCTCAGTTTGCTCTGCTTTAGGGAATGCTGTCACCTGCTGGCAGGAGAGCGAGAAATTGGGGTGACAAAAAAAAAAAAAAAAAATCCTCCCCATTCCAGAGGGAAAAATCCCACAAAAACCCTCCCAGGTAAAAGCCAGGGCGGGAATGAGGCGGTCTGGGGACAGAAGGATCCTCAGCGGGCGGAGGGTCCCGCACAGGAATCCCCGCAGACACCAAAGCCCCTCCCGGCTTCCCCCACACTCACTGCAGGCTGGGGTCTCCTTCCGCAGCCAATCGCATCCCGGCTCCCGTTAACCCCTTCCTGCCCAGCCAATCCCATCCCGGCTCCCGTTAACCCCTTCCTGCCCAGCCAATCCCACCCCGGCTCCCGTTAACCCCTTCCTGCCCAGCCAATCGCATCCCGGCTCCCGTTAACCCCTTCCTGCCCAGCCAATCCCATCCCATCTCCCGTTAACCCCTTCCTGCCCAGCCAATCCCATCCCGGCTCCCCTTAACCCCTTCCTGCCCAGCCCAGCTCCCGTTAACCCCTTCCTGCCTAGCCAATCCCATCCCGGCTCCCGTTAACCCCTTCCTGCCCAGCCAATCCCATCCCGGCTCCCGTTAACCCCTTCCTGCCCAGCCAATCCCATCCCGGCTCCCGTTAACCCCTTCCTGCCCAGCCAATCGCATCCCGGCTCCCGTTAACCCCTTCCTGCCCAGCCAATCCCATCCCATCTCCCGTTAACCCCTTCCTGCCCAGCCAATCCCATCCCGGCTCCCCTTAACCCCTTCCTGCCCAGCCCAGCTCCCGTTAACCCCTTCCTGCCTAGCCAATCCCATCCCGGCTCCCGTTAACCCCTTCCTGCCCAGCCAATCCCATCCCGGCTCCCGTTAACCCCTTCCTGCCCAGCCAATCCCATCCCGGCTCCCGTTAACCCCTTCCTGCCCAGCCAATCGCATCCCGGCTCCCGTTAACCCCTTCCTGCCCAGCCAATCGCATCCCGGCTCCCCTTAACCCCTTCCTGCCCAGCCAATCCCATCCCGGCTCCCATTAACCCCTTCCTGTCCATCCCAGCTCCCATTAACCCCTTCCTGCCCAGCCCCTCTAACCCCAGCTCCCATTAACCCCTTCCTGTCCAGCCAATCCTGGCTCCCATTAACCCCTTCCTGCCCAGCCAATCCCATCCCGGCTGCCGTTAACCCCTTCCTGCCCAGCCAATCGCATCCCGGCTCCCGTTAACCCCTTCCTGCCCAGCCAATCCCATCCCAGCTCCCGTTAACCCCTTCCTGCCCAGCCCGGCTCCCATTAACCCCTTCCTGTCCAACCCCAGCTCCCATTAACCCCTTCCTGCCCATCCCAGCTCCCATTAACCCCCTCCTGCCCAGCCTGTCCATTCCCCAGCTCCCATTAACCCCTTCCTGCCCACCCTCTCCCATCCCAGCTCCCATTAACCCCTCCCTGTCCATCCCGGCTCCCGTTAACCCCTTCCTGCCCAGCCTCTCCCAGCTCCCATTAACCCCTTCCTGTCCCTTTTCCTCCCTTTTCAATCTCCCACCTTCCCCGAGGCGGCAGAAAATCAGGAGCTGCCGCAGGGCAGGGCCATCACATCTCCCTGAATCCCACAGTTCCCATTGCTCACTGAGACGTTTGGGACTGCCAGGAATTGTCCCTGTGCTGGGCACTCCAGGGCTGTGCTTAGGAAAAAATCAGGAAAAATGATTCCTGGAAAAGGAAGGATGCCCAGGGAAGGGGTGGAACCACATCCCTGATGTCATTTAATTCCTGACATTTTGTTAGCACAGAATTCATCTGCCTCTTCTGCAGCTGCCAGAGCAGAAAATACACAGAGATGCCCAAAAAGTGTTTTTTTAAAATGAATTTGATGGTCTTTATATTTTATATCATATTTATATGATATTTATATTATATTCAATTTATGTTCATATATAATTTATTTATATTTATACATTACTTTTATATTTAATGTGTTATTTATTTATATTAATAAATATAAATTATATTTATATATAATATATATTATATATTTTATAATATATATTATACTTATATATATTATATATAATATACTTATATATATATAATATTATATATATTATATATATTATATTTTTATATATTTATATTTATTTATAATATAAATTTATTAAAATTTTATTTTATAAGTTATATTATATAAGCTTATACTATAAATATAGTTGATATATTTATAAGTTTTATTTATAATTATGTGATACTATATTATATTATATCATGTTATATTATATATTGCATATTATATGATATATATATTATAATATAATATAATAATATAATATAATATAATATAATATAATATAATATAATATAATATAATATAATATAATATAATATAATATAATATAATATAATATAATATAATATAATATAACATTATTTGTTATATAATGTTATATAATGGCAAATTGTATTTGAGACCTATCTAAAAAAATGGCGAATTCTATTTGGAAGCCATCTAAAAATTGTAAATTCTATTTGAAATTAAATCCATCTAAAAATTGTAAATTCTATTTGAAACCCACCTGAAAAATTGCAAAATCCACTTAAAACCCATCTGAAATATTGCAAACTCTATTGGAAATTAAACCCATCTGAAAATTGCAAATTCTATTTTAAACCCAGGTTAAAAAATGTAAATTCTATTTGAAACCCACCTGAAAAATTAGAAAATCCACTTGAAATCAATCTCAAAAATTGCAAACTCTATTTGAAACCCACCTGAAAAATTGCAAATTCTATTTGAAACCCAAGAAATGTAAGAATGATCTCTTTGTAACTCTTCACTGGAAGAAAACCCAGCTTTAATTAAGTCTAATGAAGATCCACCCTCATCACAGTGACAAAACAAAGATCCCACCAAGTTTCCTACAACTTTTTGCTCATTAATTGTTGAATTTAATTGGAGGTGAGATTCCTTGGCCTGAAGGACTGACAGAGGTGTTTGTTAATATTTCCTCCCTGTGAGACTTTGGTGAGTCATTCTGGAACATTTCTATTTCTGCTTTTATGAAGTATTAAATGCTAAAAGGAATTTTAGGTGTAGCAGTTTCCCATCCACTGGATTGTGTTTTATTGGCCAAGGGAGTTGGGGACAAAGGGGAAAATTCAATGTACACACTCCAACCCTGCTGCCTCAGCAAAATCTCACAGCTGTGTTTCTTTGTGAATCCAGAAATTTAACAGAAGAACTTTCTGCTGTTCCATTCTCCTCTTCAGAGAATTTCTTCCTTTTGCTTTCTTGTTCCTGGCAGCTCCATCTTCCCATTCCTGCCTCCTCATCCCAGACTGAGCTTTGTGCAGAGCTCAGAGTGCACCAGCTCCACCCCTCAGCTACAGGGGAGCAGCATTTCACACCAGAAATAACCAAAATGCTGCAATTTCCTCCTGTTTTAGGTCTTGAAGGACAAAAAATCTGATGAATGCATTGGATTCTTTCTGCCAGGCAGTTACTGGAAGGCATAATGCTTTCTAAACATTTATGATATAGAACATTTATGATACAGAATATTTAGAAAGCATAGTGCTTTCAAAACATTTATGATATAGAACATTTAGAAGGCATAATGCTTTCTAAACATTTATGATACAGAACATTATGATATAGAACATTATGATATAGAATATTTAGAAGGCATAATGCTTTCTAAACATTTATTATCTAGAACATTTGTGATATAGAACATTTAGAAAGCATAATGCTTTCTAAACATTTATTATATAGAACATTATGATCTAGAACATTTAGAAGGCATAATGCTTTCTAAACATTTATTATCTAGAACATTATGATCTAGAACATTTAGAAGGCATAATGCTTTCTAAACATTTATGATCTAGAACATTTATGATATAGAACATTATGATCTAGAACATTTAGAAGGATTAATGCCTTCTATACATTTATGATCTAGAACATTTATGACATAGAACATTTAGAAGGCATAATTCTTTCTAAACATTTATGATATAGAACATTTAGAAGGTATAATGCTTTCCAAACATTTGTGACATAGAACATTTATGATCTAGAACATTATGATCTAGAACATTTAGAAAGTATAATGCTCTCTAAACATTTATGATATAGAACATTATGATATAGAACATTTAGAAGGTATAATGCTTTCTAAACATTTATGATATAGAACATTTATGATATAGAACATTATGATATAGAACATTATGATCTAGAACATTTAGAAAGCATAATGCTTTCTAAACATTTATGACATAGAACATTTATGATACAGAACATTATGATCTAGAACATTTAGAAGGCATAATGCTTTCCAAACATTTATGATATAGAACATTTATGATATAGGACATTATGCTACAGAACATTTAGAAGGCATAATGCTTTCTAAACATTTATGATATAGAACATTTATGATATAGGACATTATGATATAGAACATTTAGAAGGTATAATGCTTTCTAAACATTTATGATCTAGAACATTTAGAAGGCATAATGCTTTCCAAACATTTATGATATAGAACATTATGATATAGAACATTTAGAAAGCATAATCCTTTCTAAACATGATTTAGGGACTCTGATGAAGACTCACAGCTTACTGGATGGATTTTTAATCCCCAGATTTCCCTGATTTCTTTATTCTTGAAGTCACTTCCCAACTATTTCTCCTGCTGCAGAACAACATTTCTGAAAGCTGCTTCTTCTACTGGCAGTTTCTTCACAGAAATCTTGATATTTCTACATCAAACCTGCCCAGGGAACTTGGACTGGGGATTGAGGGTTGAATTTTTGCAAAAAGAAATGAATTCAGACATGGCTGCTTTGATTTCTGGCTGGGAGGGGAGTGCTCAGCCTTTATTTGTTGGACTCACAGCTGGTTTGGGCTCCAGCAGGAGCAGGAAGGGGCAAATCCTCAATCCTGGCACGTTTGGGGGCTGGGGGACCTTGGAGGCTCTCATCAGATGGAAATGGCTTCTCTGGAAGAAACAGACAGGAAAATCATTTCAAATGAATAAATTCAGATTAAAAACCACCCAGCCCTGGTCTGAGAGTGTCCAGCACCTGCACCAAGGATAAGCTGGAGCTACAAAAGTCTTTTAAAAGCTGGAGAACATCACCCCCAGGAATTTATCCTTGGTTTCACTGCCATGAAACTGTAAGGATAAGCTGGAACCACAAAAGTCTTTAAAAAGCTGGAGACCATCACCCCCAGGAATTTATCCTTGGTTTCACTGCTATGAAACTGTAAGGATAAGCTGGAACCACAAAAGTCTTTAAAAAGCTGGAGAACATCACCCCCAGGAATTTATCCTTGGTTTCACTGCTATGAAACTGTAAGGATAAGCTGGAACCACAAAAGTCTTTAAAGCTGGAGAACATCACCCCCAGGAATTTACCCTTGGTTTCACTGCTGTGAAACTGTAAGGATAAGCTGGAACTACTTTTAAAAGCTGGAGAACATCACCCCCAGGAATTTATCCTTGGTTTCACTGCTATGAAACTGTAAGGATAAGCTGGAGCTACAAAAGTCTTTAAAAGCTGGAGAACATCACCAAAAGGAATTTATCCTTGGTTTCACTGCTATCAAACTGTAAGGATAAGCTGGAGCTACAAAAGTCTTTAAAGCTGGAGAACATCACCCACACCCAGGAATTTATCCTTGGTTTCACTGCTATGAAACTGTAAGGATAAGCTGGAGCTACAAAAGTCTTTAAAAGCTGGAGAACATCACCAAAAGGAATTTATCCTTGGTTTCACTGCTATGAAACTGTAAGGATAAGCTGGAGCTACAAAAGTCTTTAAAAGCTGGAGAACATCACCAAAAGGAATTTATCCTTGGTTTCAGTGCTATGAAACTGTAAGGATAAGCTGGAGCTACAAAAATCTTTTAAAAGCTGGAGAACATCACCCCCAGGAATTTATCCTTGGTTTCACTGCTATGAAACTGTAAGGATAAGCTGGAACCACAAAAGTCTGTAAAAAGCTGGAGAACATCATCCCCAGGAATTTATCCTTGGTTTCACTGCTATGAAACTGTAAGGATAAGCTGGAGCTACAAAAGTCTTTTAAAAGCTGGAGAACATCACCCCCAGGAATTTATCCTTGGTTTCACTGCTGTGAAACTGTGGGGACAGTCCCCATCAGCTGCCCCAGAGCAGGGAGAACACATTTCACACTGCCCAAAGCACCTCTCCAAACTATCTCCAGCTCTCAAAGCACACATCAAAACAATGAAAAAGCTTTAGAATTTGTAATCAGAGTGAGGATTTTTTACAATATAAATCTAGAATGGAAAAATCTGCCTGGGCTGGTGTTCAGAGGCACAAAAACTCACCATGCTCCTGCTCTGAGGAAGGAGGGATGGGAGCTGGGTCTGGATATGCAGAGGCTGGAGTGTCTGGCTTCAAGGAAATCAAGTTTATTCTCCTTTAAAAGAGCAGAAACATTAAAATTGCTTTACAGACATCATTTCCATGAGTATTCCACTTCAAGATTTAATTAATATAGAATCACTTAACCACAAGGGTAATTCAGATATATTTTACTGCACATTTTCCCTTCTTTTTACAAGCTGAATGGGGCATTATCCACTTCCAACTTCCTGGGCAGGGCCACCTCCCACTGGAGCAGGGTGCTCAGAGCCCCAGTACAATCAATATTATTGGTAATTTCTAAACAATGAGATCTTTTAGGAAGTCACCTAATCAATGTTTTAAGGGCCACACCAAGAGCCTGGCTAGACCTGCACTCTAATTATTCTTAAAATACTCTTTGGCAGAAGGGTGTTTAAACAGCTCCTGGCAGCTCAAGCCTTCAAGCACCATTTTTGTGTACAAAACTGGAGCTGAAGACAGAATCACAGAATATTCTGAGCTGGAAAAGATCCAAGGGGATCAAAGCCCAACTCCTGGCCAGGACAGACAATCTTTGTTGTGAAGGCTCAGGTGAATTTGCTGCCTCACATTTATGCAGAAACCTCAAAGCTCCACATTTAGGAGACATTTTGACCTCTCATTTGCAGCACAACAAAATAAACTCCATATTAAGAGAACTTCCACTGAGAGCCAGGGCTGGGGATTTGTGTGCAAAGCTCAGCCTTGAAATGCAGAATGAGCACAAACTGAGCAGTGGAAGGTGCAAACAGAAACCCAGAAAGCTCACCTGGGTGTTTTGAAACAGGGCTGCAGGGTGGTCAGGGTGACCCTCCTGGGCTGGGGGGCTCTGCTGCCCTGGGTGCCAGCCTGGCTGCCCCTCCTCTCCTCGCAGGGGGGCACTGGGGTGGCTCTGATGCCCACAGGGGTGCAAGGGGAGGGCACTGGGGTGGCTCTGATGCCCACAGGGGTGGAAGGGGATGGTACTGAGGTGGTTCTGATGCCCACAGGGGTTGAAGGGGAGGGCACTGGGGTGGCTCTGATGCCCACAGGGGTTGAAGGTGATGGCACTGAGGTGGTTTTGATGCCCACAGGGGTTGAAGGGGATGGTACTGAGGTGGTTCTGATGCCCACAGGGGTTGAAGGCAGCTCCTTCCCAGCAGTGCTGGGGGTCCGGGGTGGCACTGGGGGATCCTTGCAGGGAGGGGTCCCCTCTGGCAGCCTGGAACCCGGGGAAATCACTTTGTGGGATTGGCTCTTCTTGGCTTTCCTGTCTGCTGCTGCTGCTCCAGGAGTCCTGACGTGGAGCTGGGGCTTTTCCTTCAGGGGCACTCCCAGCTCACCCTCCTCAAAGGTGACAAAGGAGCAGTACCCGTCCGTGGAGGAGATGGCCAGGAAGGATCCATCACTGGACCTGGGTGGGATTGATTGATTTCCATTAAAGGCCAAGATTTTGCTTGATTAAAAGCCATAATTCTCTAATTGACAGAGCAAACGGGGATGGATTGCTGCTCAGACACTGAGTGTGGCATAAATGAAATACAAACCCCAGGCAGGACTCAGGGTGGCCATGGAAAAAGGACATTTCCCATCACAATAAATCAGGAGACAATTCCTTACCATGAAATGTCACTCAGGGTGAACATGGAAAAAGGACATTTCCCATCACAACAAACCTCAGGATACAATTCCTTACCATGAAATGTCACTCAGGGTGAACATGGAAAAAGGACATTTCCCCATCACAACAAACCTCAGGATACAATTCCTTACCATGAAATGTCACTCAGGGTGAACATGGAAAAAGGACATTTCCCCATCACAATAAACCTCAGGAGACAATTCCTTACCATGAAATGTCACTCAGGGTGGCCATGGCAAAGGACATTTCCCCATCACAATAAACCTCAGGAATAAATTCCTTACCATGAAATGTCACTCAGGGTGGCCATGGCAAAGGACATTTCCCCATCACAATAAACCTCAGGATACAATTCCTTACCATGAAATGTCACTCAGGGTGTGGTAATGGAAAAAGGACATTTCCCCATCACAACAAACCTCAGGAATAAATTCCTTACCATGAAATGTCACTCAGGGTGGCCATGGAAAAAGGACATTTCCCATCACAATAAACCTCAGGATACAATTCCTTACCATGAAATGTCACTCAAGGTGGCCATGGAAAAAGGACATTTCCCCATCACAATAAACCTCAGGAGACAATTCCTTACCATGAAATGTCACTCAGGGTGTGGTAATGGAAAAAGGACATTTCCCATCACAACAAACCTCAAGATACAATTCCTTACCATGAAATGTCACTCAGGGTGTGGTAATGGAAAAAGGACATTTCCCCATCACAACAAACCTCAGGAATAAATTCCTTACCATGAAATGTCACTCAGGGTGGCCATGGAAAAAGGACATTTCCCATCACAATAAACCTCAGGATACAATTCCTTACCATGAAATGTCACTCAAGGTGGCCATGGAAAAAGGACATTTCCCCATCACAACAAACCTCAGGAATAAATTCCTTACCATGAAATGTCACTCAGGGTGTGGTAATGGAAAAAGGACATTTCCCATCACAACAAACCTCAGGAGACAATTCCTTACCATGAAATGTCACTCAGGGTGGCCATGGAAAAAGGACATTTCCCATCACAACAAACCTCAGGAATAAATTCCTTACCATGAAATGTCACTCAGGGTGAACATGGAAAAAGGACATTTCCCATCACAATAAACCTCAGGATACAATTCCTTACCATGAAATGTCACTCAGGGTGAACATGGAAAAAGGACATTTCCCCATCACAATAAACCTCAGGATACAATTCCTTACCATGAAATGTCACTCAGGGTGTGGTAATGGAAAAAGGACATTTCCCCATCACAATAAACCTCAGGATACAATTCCTTACCATGAAATGTCACTCAGGGTAAACATGGCAAAAGGACATTTCCCCATCACAATAAATCAGGAGACAATTCCTTACCATGAAATGTCACTCAGGGTGGCCATGGAAAAAGGACATTTCCCATCACAACAAACCTCAGGAGACAATTCCTTACCATGAAATGTCACTCAGGGTGTGGTAATGGCAAAAGGACATTTCCCCATCACAACAAACCTCAGGATACAATTCCTTACCATGAAATGTCACTCAGGGTGAACATGGAAAAAGGACATTTCCCCATCACAATAAACCTCAGGATACAATTCCTTACCATGAAATGTCACTCAGGGTGTGGTAATGGAAAAAGGACATTTCCCATCACAATAAACCTCAGGAGACAATTCCTTACCATGAAATGTCACTCAGGGTGTGGTAGTGGATGTTGGAGACATAACCAAAGGGGAAGGACTGCTCAGTGTCATAGAAGAGCACAGAATCTTCTGAGGCAACAGCAAACACCAATCGATAGGGGAGGCTGAACAGGGCAGGGGGGGACCTGGGGCTGATTTCATCTGCAAAGAAAGGAACAGTGAGAATTCTCTTGTATTTACTGCAAGTAGTGACTGCACTTAGCCATGAATTTAGATAAAATTACAGCATCAGTCAGTGTAAACACTGAGCAGACAGCTCTTGCACAAAATGTAAAATTTAACATTTCTGTTGTCTGAAATTTACTTTTTATTTTCTTAGTTGAAAAACAAAAGGGCACCTTTCTCCCTCTGGATTGCTGCTGTTTTGTTTTGTAAATTTCTCCCTCTGTTTTCCAGCTGGAATTTTTCAGCATATTTATATAAAGAACTTTTAATATTCAAGTCTCACTTCAGAGGAGAGCTTTAGAGCTACAGAGACCAACTGCAGACCCTCATCTCCTTCCTTTGCAACACCATGGATTTAAAATTATGATGGAAATAAAACAGGTAAGTCCTGTAAGGAACACTACAAATGTAACCAAGCTCTGCCTTTTCACCTGAGTTATGTCAGTCTTGTTAAAATATCAACACTCCTGGACCCCACAAGAAAGCTGGATTAAATAAATACAAAATAAATTCTTGTGCAACTTCACATAATCCTGTCCCCAGCTCAGAATTCCTGCTCTGCCCATAACACCAGCACTGCTTCCCTGAATAAACACCAGAGGTTGTGGCAAACTGTTCCAGCTCCCTGTGATGTGGGCACTTGAGACCAACAGGAATTATTTCACTGCACTGCTCCTCTGGTGCTAAACCAGGTGATTTCTTTTGAACACAAGATGGTTAACAGCTCAAGGAAAATATTTCAGTGTTCCTGCAGAACAGCATTCATCCACTCTACCAAAGCAACCCATGAGGGACTTGAGGTGAACCCTGGGCCTCAGAGTCAGGAAACAAATTCTCAGCACTGTCTGAGAGGAATGCTGAAAGGCTGGGGCATAAAATAATGACCAGCCCCATCTTTTCCCAAATTTGCTGGGAGTTCCCTCTGCCTGAAGCTTCCCATATTCTAGGTTAGAAATGGGGCTGTGTGTTCTATTTCCATTTTTTGAGCTGGGGCAGTTCTCTGCTGTCCATGGGGCAGTTTTTCCTTTCTCTCTCCCACAGCCAACCCTCCCTCCAGGAGATCTCTGCTGTCCATGGGCCATTAATTATTAATTATCTGCTGTCCATGGCCACTGAGTGTCCCTGCAGGGCTGATCCAATTCCCCCATCCCATGGGGAGATGCTGTGCCCAGGGCAGGAGCCAAGCATTCCTACCTGGATCCAAGCTGAGCCTGGCACAGCACAGCAGCCTTTGCCCCCTGCATGGCCAGAGGAGCAGCTTTCTGCTGCCCTGCATGGCCAGAGGGAGCCCAGGCCCATCTGCAGCAGCCCTGGAGCTGCAGAGGAAAACTCCCCCCTTGTGCAGGATCCCTGCTCCAGCAGAACCACAGCTGGCACTGCAGGAGGGCTGAGCCCCCATGGCATGGGGCTGGGACACCACCCTGGCACACAGGGGACAGCTCCTATTCTTATTTTCAGTGTTTTTTTTGTTTGTTTGTACTCTTTCATTTGTATTTTTAATTTTCCCAGTAAAAAACTGTTATTCCTACTCCCATATCTTTGCCTGAGAGCCCCTAAATTTCAAAATGATAATAATTCAGACTGCAATAATTTGCATTTTCCATTTCAGGGAGGCTCCTGCCTTCCTCAGCACACACCTGCCCTTCCAAACCCCCAGTCCATACCTTCAGCAGAGGCTCCTCTCAGCTCAAAGTACACAGGGCAGCAGCGAACAGCCAGAGTGCCCTTGCCAGGACAGGGCAGGTGACCCACGGGCCTTCAGAGAGAGCCAGCAGTTCAGAAAACACATTTGCACTACATGAATTGCTTATTTTCAAATCCAAACAGGTTTTTATCTCGTTAAACCCCTACCTTTTAAGATTGTTTCTGGAGAAAACATAGGTGGTGTTTGTAACGTTCTCTCCCGATTCCACGCAGCCAGCTGCAAAAATAAAAGTTCCAACATTACTCATCACCTCAGAGAGCTCCTGAGCACACACCTTGTGTCCACAAACATTCCAGCTCCTGGCAATTAGGCCTCTCCAGAAATATTCTAATTCCCAGGAATTAGGCTTGTCAGTTGGGCAAAAGCTGAATACAACTTTAAAAGGCATCCCAAATATTTATTTAGTGCTGGTTTTGTTTTCCTTTATACACTTCCCTCTTCAAAGCTGCTTTTTGATGTTGCCAGACATCAATAAAAGCAGAGTTTGGACAGGCACACACTGATCCCTCCTTGCTGGGCTGTTTTTACTCTGAATGCAGAATGTTCTGAGGGAAGGACAAAAATCAAAAATCCCACTCATTATCCTTCATTTCTATCTTAAGACTTCTGGTGTTGCAATTTATCCAGCAAAAATGCCATAAATATCACTTTTATCACAAGAGAAAGTTGGTGGTGTGGATTGTTGATAGAGAATATTGTGTTTTTATTTTTTTAATAGGGAGAATGAGGAATGGCTTCATTAGGATAAATCAGCATCTCTGAGATGCAGGAAATATTAAGGAACATTCAAATGAGGATGTAACAGATTGAGGGAGCTGGAGAATCCCTGAGGAGCTGGGCAGGGGCTGGAGAATCCCTGAGGAGCTGGGAAGGGGCTGGAGAATCCCTGAGGAGCTGGGAAGGGGCTGGAGAATCCCTGAGGAGCTGGGAAGGGGCTGGAGAATCCCTGAGGAGCTGGGAAGGGGCTGGAGAATCCCTGAGGAGCTGGGCAGGGGCTGGAGAATCCCTGAGGAGCTGGGCAGGGGCTGAGGCTGCAGCAAAGGAGGCTCAGGGGGCCCTTGTGGCTCTGCACAAGTCCCTGCCAGGAGGGCACAGCCGGGGGGGTCGGGCTGTGCTCCCAGGGAACAGGGACAGGAGCAGAGGGAACGGCCTCAGGCTGGGCCAGGGCAGGAATTTGCCCATGGAAAGGGAGCTCAGGCCTTGGAAACCCAGGGCACACAGGGAATATTTCTCTGCCTGCTCTGGGGTGCCCTGACTCTGACCCTCATCCATGGAGAAAGTTTCCCAGACTTCCAGATAGACCAGAATCCACAAAAGTGTGAAATAGATTATAGAGCAGTGTAGGTGCATCACTGGGTGAGAAATTGAGGTTTTGGGGTTTTTAGTATGCTGTGGATGGAAGCAAGATGGAGGGCACAGGGTGCTGTCCTGGGTTTGCTCTTCATGCTTCTCCTTCCTCCTTCTCCATGGGTTTGGGTGGCATTTTGTAATTGGGCAGGAAAGTCCCCATTGCAGCTCTGTGGGATCAGTGATTGGGTTAAAAGGGAAAATAATGCAGGTGTCAGCTCTTCATTGGATAGTTCAGTCTTAAAAGTCCTTGTACCAAGAGATTGTTGGGCATTTTGTGCTTTCTAATGAAAAGCTGCAGAACTCACAGCAGTGAGACTGTTTTACTGATAACAAATAATAAACACCTGAGTGTGAACATGGAACACCCTCTCGAGTGCCTTCAACCCAGACCCAGAGAAACCCAGGACTGGCACTGCCACACCTTGGCAGGGGCTGCCCAGGGAGCTTTGCAGTGCCCATCCCTGCAGGTGTCCCCTGCAGGTGGCACTCAGAGCTCTGGGGACAAGGTGGGGATGGCTCACAGCCTGGATTCCATGGCCCTGGGAATGTTTTCCAAGCTCAGTGACACAGCCCAAGTGCCAGGAGATGTCCCCAGACCTGGAGTGAGCAGATAGGAGCCATCAGGAGTGAAGCTGAGCCTGCGGAAGAACGACTTCATGCTGTCATCGTGGAACATCCGAAAGCTCCTCACCTGCAACACAGAAACCAGGATTGTGGAAAAGGCCAGGAATGTCCAACTGGAACCCCTGAGACACAAAACATCCACTTGGACACTCCAGCCTGATGGAGCTTTTCAAATAAAACCTTTAAAAAGCCACGGCTCCGTCAAGCTCTCTATAAATTCTTCACAGCTAAGAAAAATAATCCTTGATCCCTCTTGAGCTGTGAAGCAAAACACTCCCAGAGCTGTCACCTTAAAGCAGCCATCAAAAAACAGCCAGAACCTGGAGAACAACAGGGTTTAACACCCAGGGCTGCTCAGGCATCTCACACTAACCCCAGGATTAGAGGTTGAAAGAGAATTTCTCCCATGGCAAAGTGCCTGCTCTCAGGCCTGCTCTTCAGTGTCTATAAAACTCTTACCCATGTTTTCCCCCAAAAAGAAAAGGAATGAATAGAAGGAATTAAGAAAGTTATAGCCAGCCTGGAGGTGTTATTTTATTATCACTTAAAGCTGTTTGAGAGGAAAAAAAAGCTCTTTGTTTTCCCTCTTAGGGTTAGAGTTACCTAAATTATCCTTAATTCATATTTTTCTTCACAATCTAACTACCTTCTTGAAAATTCCAGGCTGTTAACTTTAAAATATTACTACTATTAACTTTAAAATATTATTACTATTAACTTTAAAATATTATTACTATTAACTTGAAATATTACTACTATTATTACTCACATCCATTAATAAACTCCCAGCTACTGCCAGCTATGTTTGAAGTTTTTCCTGTTAAGAACTGTTTTCTCCACACTATTTTTAACTTTTACAACTGAAGGATTGTGTTACTGCTTTCATCAGCAAGAAATTTTGGGGATGTGGTTTCAGGGTGATGATGGTGGCAGTGGATGAGAGTGAAGGTCTCTTCTGACCTTGCTGATTCTACAACATAGGAATTGTTTGAAAGGAAAATATTTGATCCTTTGGTTTGATGGAACAGGAAGTTGAGATAAAAGAGCCCCCAGCAGAGTTTGCAGCCCCAGCAGAAGCAGGTACCTCTCCTTCAGCTCCCGACCCCGATGGCATCTTGGTGACATTGAAGGCCACTCGCTTGGTCTGGGTGCTGTAAACCCGCAGGACCCTGCGTGGGAGAGCAGAGTCAGCCAGCAGGGAGGGGTGGAATGCACAGGGATGGGAGGGACATGAAACACCAGCCACTGCTGCCATGGCAGGGACACCTCCCACTGTCCCCAGTGTCCAGCCTGGCCTTGGGCACTGCCAGGGATGCAGGGATGGAATTCCATCCCAGCCCTGCCCACCCTGCCAGGGAACAATTCCTCATTGCCCAGATCCCACCCAGCCCTGCCCTCTGGCACTGGAGCCATTCCCAGCTGGGTTTGCACAGGGATCAGCTCCCAGGGATGGCTCTGGAAGGAACCTGGGCACAGGGAGTGAGTGCAGAGGGGATGGAATTCAAATCACAGGGGGAAGGCAGAGGGGATCAGAGCAGGAATAATAAAATCTGGATTTGGGCTGGGAGGGAACTTAAAGCTCACCCAGTGCCACCCCTGCCATGGCGGGGACACCTCCCACTGTCCCCAGTGTCCAGCCTGGCCTTGGGCACTGCCAGGGATGCAGGGATGGAATTCCACCCCAGCCCTGCCCACTCTGCCAGGGAACAATTCCTCATTGCCCAGATCCCACCCAGTCCTGCCCTCTGGCTCTGGAGCCATTCCCTGTGTGCTGTCCCTGCATCCCTGTGTGCTGTCCCTGCATCCCAGGGTCCTGTCCCTGCATCCCTGGGTCCTGTCCCCGCATCCCTGGGTCCTGTCCCTGCATCCCTGGGTCCTGTCCCCGCATCCCTGGGTCCTGTCCCAGCATCCCTGGGTCCTGTCCTTCAAACCCTGTGAGGAGCCCTGAGGGAGCTGGGGGTGCTCAGCCTGGAGCAAAGGAGACTCAGGGCTGCCCCCATCACTCTGCACAGCTCCTGAAAGGTGCCTGTGCTCAGCTGGGGCTGGGCTCTGTCTGCAGCAGCACTGACACAACCAGAGCACACAGCCTCCAGCTGCACCGAGGGAAATCCAGGCTGGAGAGCAGGGAAAAGGTTTTTGCAGCAAGGGGGAGAAAGTTCTGGAATGGCTGCCCAGGGAGGTGGTGCAGTCCCCATCCCTGGGTGTGTTTAACAAAGCCTGGATGTGGCACTGGGGGCCAGGGCTGAGTTGGGGTGCTGGGGCTGGGCTGGACTCGATGGTCTGGAAGGTCTCTCCCAACCTGGTCATTCTGGGATTCTGTGAAATTGTCTCTCTCCATGTTTTCTGGGGCTCCTTCAGGCCCTGCAAGGCCACCCTGAGGTCACCCCAAAACTTCTCTCCAGGTGAACAATCCCAGCTCTCCCAGCCTTTCCTATGAACAGCTTCCTTTCACCCCAAGTTTCCCAAAAATGCCCCAAGATCTCCCTTCTCAGTCAGCACCTCAAAATATAAATCTGGACCACCAATTAACCATTAATTAAAATTCTCCTCACGAGACACCACCAGAGGGATGTGTTTTAATGACCAAAGAACCAATGAACCCCTCACAATGTTTGGGAACTCCTCCACAAGGTTTGGGAAGTCCCAGCACTTGGATTTATGGAGGAATAAGGGAATTAGGAAACAGGGAACTGCCAGGCTGATCCTACCTGCACTGTGGGTTCCTCAAGGGTGGGAACTCTCCTTAAAAACAATTAACTGATCTCCATCAGCTGGATCATCATGGAATGCTCTGGGCTGGAAGGGACCTTAAAGATCATTTAATTCCAGCCCTGCCTTGAGCAGGGACCTTGCAGTGTCCCAGGCTGCTCCATCCCCAAGGATGAATTTATCAGCTCACTAACACAACCCTGCAGCACTCCCTTAATAATGATCAATAACATAAAAAGGAAGACTTTTTCTTTCTAAAGGAAGACTCCTACAAAAGTTTATTTGCTGCTAAGAGAGACTGCAGGAATCACTGAGCACAAGCCAAAAAATTACCTAAAATATCATTTTACTTTCACATCAACCTGCTTACACAAGAAAGTGAATAAAGCAAAACCTCATGTTTATCTGGCATGCTTCCTTTTAATTCCTTTAAATCTTGCACTGTCCCAGGCTGCTCCATCCCCAAGGATGAATTTATCAGCTCCTTAAACACAACCCTGCAGCACTCCCTTAAAAGTACCAATAATGATCAATAACATAAAAACTTAATTCCTAAAGGAAGATTCCTACAGAAGTTTATTTGCTGCTAAGAGAGACTGCAGCAATCGTTTATCTCAAGCCAAAAAATCACCTAAAATATCATTTCACTTTCACATCAACCTGCTTACACAAGAAAGTGAATAAAGCAAAACCTCATGTTTATCTGGCATGCTTCCTTTTAATTCCTTTTAATCTTGCAGTGTCCCAGGCTGCTCCATCCCCAAGGATGAATTTATCAGCTCCTTAACACAACCCTGCAGCACTCCCTTAAGAGTATCAGTAATGATCAATAACATAAAAATTTAACTCCTAAAGGAATTAAAGGAATCAAGTCTTCCTAAAGGAAGACTCCTACAAAAGTTTATTTGCTGCTAAAAGAGACTGCAGGAATCACTGAGCACAAGCCAAAAAATTAACTAAAATATCATTTTACTTTCACATCACTTTACTTTCACATCAATCTGCTTACACAACAAAGTGAATAAAACAAAACCTCATGTTTATCTGGCATGCTTCCTTTTAATTCATCCTCCTGGGAAAAGGAATATTCAGAAAAACACTCAGACCAAGAGCTCACCTGTCACAACTCAGAGTTGCAATATACTGGCCCAGAGGATCCCAGGTTACTCCTTGGACATAACTCTTGTGCTCATTAAATATTGAAACTTTCTGTCCTGAAATTATAAACAGCTTTCAGATCATAAATTCCAACGTGTTTCCAAACATTTCAGACACAAAACAAGACAAAAAAATGCTTCAAAATGTAGGGAAATAATTTTTTTAACATAAAAGTGTTCATTGGATGGTGGCTGATAAGAATAGCAGCAAAAGTTGCTTTTAAAGTGCCAGTTTAGGGTTTGTTCACTACAAACTTAATAATTAACTAGAATTAATATTAGATTAATATTATGACTCAGATAAGCAAAGGCAGGAGCTCTCTGACCCCACTGATGCTCCACAAGGGAAGGTCTCAGAGCCAAAACATTGATGAGAAAAAGTTACAGAGATTTTTAGAAATACTTTGTTGACTACTGGCCACAGGAGGGATTTTATTCTATTATTTAAGTGTTGCTTTCTTGCAAAGAAATACCAGAAGCTGCCAAGTGTCAAAGAAAATAAATAGCTTTTCAAAAGGAAAGACACAACCACAGCTCAGGCCATGCTGCACAACACCAAAAAGTGAAGTAGGAAGTTTGTGCAAGAGTTTGGGGGGTAAAAAATGTGTGAAGTTATTTCCTGAATACTCCAAGGAGATCAGAGTCCTCAGGTGTAAATTCTGTTGGCCTGAGAATATTTTATATCTATTGATAGAGGGCCCTCACACACACCCTGTGAAAATCACACAGAAAAACAATCATAAAAAATGATGTTTCCCTTTTTTTGGGGGGGAATGCCAGCAGATCTGGAATTCCAAGGGATAACTGCAGCATTTACCTTTATTGACATCCCACATGATTGCTGTGTTATCCACAGAAGCAGATGCCATGTAATTTCCATCTGAGGTCCAACAAATATCATACACATCTTCCAAGTGGCCTCTGGAAGGCAGGAGAAACCAATTATTAATTTGAAAATTAAAAGCTATGTGTGAATATGAGTTTTATGAATTTTTAGGTTAAAAAAAAATACCAAGAGGCAAATAAAAACTCCTGCTGGTGCTTCAAGCACTTCTGCATTCCTCTCACATCAACCTTAACTGCCAAGAACTGCTTCTTCAGCTTATAACCATTGCTCTTTGTCCTGTCACCACCTGATTATTCAAAATGTGCCTCTCCCTCCTTTTTCTGAGTCTCATTAACAGGGAGTTAAAAGGATTAATATTAGAGTAAATGAATTGTAGACAGTGCTGGAATTCTACACACACTGAAAAGTGCACCATGTGTTAAAAATCACTGAGAAAACAAAACCAACGAAAAGAAAACCAAAGGGACCAAATAATAAATTACCTCAAAGTCTTAATGACTGCCCAGTTCTCCTTGTTGAGCTGAGCTTCATCATCATCCTGAAACACCAAGGGCTCCAACTCTTTGCTGTCATTCAGCTTCCACAGCAAAATGACAGCATCTGCAGAAGGAACCAGAGCAAGCTGCTTTACTTCCCACTCCCTTCTGTTCATTCAGGTGGATTTCATTCAGTTTAACCTCAAAATGATTCAGGATGAGGTAGAGGGGAGGCAGCTCTCACCATCCCCTCCTGAGGCCAGGATGTCCCCGCTGGGAGAGAAGCGCACAACGTTCACGGCCTTGGTGTGGCGCGCCAGGTTGGACAGGAACTCCACGATGGCCTTTCCATCCGGGCCCTTCTCCACCTTCCAGATCTGCTTGGGAGAGTGTTACAGCTTTCCAGGGCACGTGGCATGTCACAGGATCATCAGGGTGGGAAGGGACCTCAGGATTATCCAGTGCCACCAGCATCACCCCAATCCCTGTCCCCAAGGGCACATCCAGACTGCTCTGGGACAATTCAGTGACTCCAAACCTCCCTGGGCAGCTCAGCCCAAGGTCTGACCACTCTGCCAGGGAAATTTTCTGTCCCAATGTCCAATTTGAGGCCATTTCCTCTCCTCCTTTCCCTTGGTGATGCCTCAGGTTTGAGCTTTTCTATTTTTCAGGTTCTGTGCTGCTTCAGTGTGTGGGTCTGAGCTTCACATGATGGGATGGTGAGCTCTGTGCACAGAGCAGGGACACAAAACAATTCCTGCTCCAGCTGGGCACCAAGGACAAATGATCCAAATCTCAGCCCAGGAGCACAAACCCCGTGGGCTGCAGAGAGAAAAACAAGCAGGGTGGGACTGCCTGGGCTAAAGCTGGGATGGGACAATGAACTGCAAGATGCAAATGGAGCAGAACTGATCCCAGGGACAGAGCCCGTGCCCGGCCGTGCATTTTGGGGCCATTTGGGTTCATCTTGGGTGCAGCCCTGGCTGGGCTCTGGTGCTGCCCAAGGTGCATCCATGGAGGAGATGCTTTGGATAAATCCCTGCTTTATTCTTTAGCTCTGTCCAGCCTCTGCTCTAGGGCAGCCCGCACAAGGCATCAGTTTCTGGTGACCACGAATCCCTGGGATATGGCAGAAGAGCCTGACCCCACCTCACTCCACCCTTCTATCAAGGAGTTTATTTTATGTCAAAGAAATGTCATTTTTCTAGCCCCAAAATATGTATAAAAAAGCCCTGAAACATAAGCACCATCAGGGAAGAAGAAGTCAATTTGCCAGTGAGGAATGATAAAGTTTTATCTGAGACAACTGCAATAAACTACTACAGAGACTATTTACAAGAGTATGTAATGACAAGGAGGAGTGGCTTCAAACTAAGAGAGCAGGTTTAGATTGAATATTGGGGTGAAATTGTTCCCTGGGAAGGTGGGGAAAGGCTGGGATTGAATTCCCAGAGCAGCTGTGGCTGCCCCTGGATCCCTGGCAGTGCCCAAGGCCAGGATGAACACTGGGGCTGGAGCAGCCTGGGACAGTGAGAGGTGTCCCTGCCATGGCACGGGTGGCACTTGATGAACTTTAAGTCTCCTTCCAACCCAAACCACCCTATAATTCTATGTACAATCTTGCACTCTTTCCTGAAACCATCCACTCCCCTTGGCATGTATCTGCCAATAACCCAATATTTTGGATAATGAAACCAGCCTGGTATTTTGACAATGAAACCATCCCAATATTTTGATAATGAAACCAGCCCGGTATTTTGGATAACGATCCCCACATCCCGCACATCTCCAGGCCCCGGTTCAGCTCACCCTCACGGCTGTGTCCACCCCTGCCGAGGCCAGGCGATTGATCCTCCCATCCGCTCCATGCTGGAAGTCCAAGCTGTAAACCGGCTCCTTATTGTGCCACACGATTTCGCAGGTGATGACCTTCATGTTTCCTGGAGAAAACAGAACAAACCCCACATCACTTCTTGTTCTTTATGGCTCAGGCGGCCAAACTTTGTGCGCATCTCCCAGGCGCCGCTGGCAGAGCGTGGAACTGCACCGCAGTCATTGACAGGATGCTTTGAGGACGGCTGTTTCTAAAAGTTGTGATTATTATGGCTAAAGTTCCTGTTTAGGGATTGCAAGAGGGTGGTATCAAGCCCTGTGCATCGGTTTAAGACTTGAGAGAAAAACTTTTTTTGGCGGTAACAACCCTGCCCGGAATCCAAACAAGGAGGGAGCACGGGCGGCCCGGCGCGGGCTGGGGAAGGGCAGAGGCGCTGCTGGCCGCTCCCGGAGTCCCGGGGATCGCCAATCCCGCTCCCCAGACCCCGAGGACCCCCAATCCTACTCCCCAGAGCCCCAAAACCCCAAATCCCAGCGCGGCTCCCCCCGGCTCGGGTGCCCCCCCCACCCCTCACCTGCAGCCGGCCCGCCCGCGGTTCCCGCGCGCTCCCTCCTTCGCCCGCCCCGCGCATGCGCGCGCCCGCCCCGCGCGCCGCCTCAGGAGCCCTCAGGGGCTGGCGGGGGTGGGGGAAAAACCGCAAAAACATCAGAATTAACCTAAAATGAAAAAAGCGCAATGCTTGCACTGCCTCAAAAGAGTGTTTGCTTGCCTTTTTTTTCCGGTTTTTTATTAATTTGTTTTTATTTTTAATTTCACAGGCATTGCTCTCATTGGCCGGTGTAATATATGAAAGTCCTAATGGATAACGTGTCCCCCAACTTCCCTGTTTCAAATGCAAACTTTTGCCTGGAAAACATAATAATAATGACAAGTTACATTGTGAGAAAACGGCTTCTGCTTTCACTTCTTGCCCAAGGGAAGAAGAGCCTCTGGGCAGGGGGTGAAGGCCAAAATGGGGCTCTGAGAGCTCCCAGACCCCACAGGGCCTCACACAGCAGGAAGGGGAGCAGCAGGGGACGAAGGAAGATGAATTCTACACCACAGAATCATGGAACATGAAAAAAGCCCAATGCTTGCACTGCTCAAAAGAGTGCTTGTTTTGTTTTGATATTTTCATTTCATAGGCATTGCTGTGCTTGACCGATGTAAATATATAAAAGTCTTAATGGGTAGCATGTCCCCAAACTTCCCTGTTTCAAAGGCAAATCTTTTGCCTGGAAACATAATAATAATGACAAGTTATATTGTGAGAAAACGGCTTCTGCTTCACTTCTTGCCCAAGGGAAGAAGAGCCTCTGGGCATGGGGGTGAAGGCCAAAATGGGGCTCTGAGAGCTCCCCAGGCCCCACAGGGCCTCACACAGCAGGGGAGGGAGCAGCAGGGGACGAAGGAAGATGAATTCTACACCACAGAATCATGGAACATGAAAAAAGCCCAATGCTTGCACCTCCTCAAAAGAGTGTTTGTTTTGTTTTGTTTTGTTTTAATTTCACAGGCATTGCTGTGCTTGACCGATGTAAATATATAAAAGTCTTAATGGGTAGCATGTCCCCAAACTTCCCTGTTTCAAATGCAAACTTTTGCCTGGAAAACATAATAATGACAAGCAACATTGTAAGAAAACAGCTTCTGCTTTCACTTCTTGCCCAAGGGAAGAAGAGCCTCTGGGCATGGGGGTGAAGCCCAAAATGGGGCTCTGAGAGCTCCCAGGCCCCACAGGGCCTCACACAGCAGGAAGGGGAGCAGCAGGGGACGAAGGAAAATGAATTCTCCATCACAGAATCATGGAATGGTTGGGGTTGGAAGGGATCTTAAAGTGCCACCCAGTGCCACGGCAGGGACGCCTTCCACTGTCCCAGGTTGCTCCAGCCCCAGTGTCCAACCTGGCCTTGGGCACTGCCAGGGATCCCGGGGCAGCCCCAGCTGCTCTGGGAATTCCATCCCAGCCCTGCCCACCCTCACAGGGAAGGAATTTTTTCCCACCATCCCACCTAAACCTGTAATTTTCCAGTGTGCAGCCATTCCCTGTGTGCTGTCCCTGCATCCCCTGGCAATTGTCTCTCTCCAGCTTTCCTGGGGCTCCTTCAGGCCCTGCAAGGCCACCCTGAGCTCAGCCCAAAGCTTCTCCTGTGCAGGTGAACAATGCCAGCTGTGCCAGCCTTTCCTCCCAGCACAGCTGCTCCATCCCTCTGCTCATCCTGGAGCCTCCTCTGGGCTCTCTGCAGCAGCTCCAGCTCCTCCCTGGGCTGGCCCAGCTCTGCAGGTGGGGAATCACCTGAGGGGACACAGGGACAGAATTCCCCCCTCACCTGCTGCTCCCACCAGTTGTGATGGAGCCCAGGATAAATTTTCTGCTTCTCCAGAACTCAAACTATCCTGATGGACAACAGGAAAGTGTGAAAAACTCCAATCACTTGGGTTTTTTTAATTTTTAAAATTTATTAGTAATAAAACGGTTAGAAAAATAGTAATATAATGAGAGTAATAAAATTTTGGACAATTGGGATTAGGACAATATGAGACAATAAGAACAAAGAGTTGCAGACAGTCCAGGTACCTCCTTCTGGGCAAAATAACCCCAAAAAGGACCCAGGTAACAGAGGATTAACCCTTAAAAACAACAGCCTGTTGCATATTCATGTGTCTCATACCTGATGCATGAATTCCATTCAAACACAGGATTCTGTCTGGGCAGTGTCAGTTTCTTCCTCTAAATCCTGAACAAGGTGGGAAGAAGTTTGTTTCTCCTGATAATGGGGCAATAAATTCTCTTTCTCTGAAAGATTCAGGTGTCCTGTGGCTGCTCTCTGCTGTGAGTCCTTTCTTTAAAAAAAGTACCTTACATAGCACAGTTTCTATTTAACCTTATGTTATAACCTAAAACTATATTTAACACAAGAGAATTAATACAGCATTACTTTCTAACATAACACATATAATATTCACTTTAATATTGGAGAAAAGCCAATCATAAAATACACATTTTTCACAAAATCTTCCTCAGGAATGATATGTCACTGCTACCTGACCTTATTCCCAGACTGATGGTGCCCTAAAAGCACAATATTCCCTTTTGTATTTCCCACAGGACCAGGAGAAGACACCTGTCCCCAGTTCCATTCCTGCAGCCACCAAAGCCACAAATTTCATTCCAGCATTTCATTCCTGTCAGGAGAGCATTTAAATCCAATTCACTGGATTCTCCAACGACATCAGAGTGAGGAACAGCCTGGCAGGGAATCAAGCTGCAGGATTTGCACCTGCCTGAACACAAATTTCTCCTCCAGAATTCACCACAGACAGCAAATTATCCTTATCTCCAGGTACAAGTTATCCTTATCTCCTCCAATATCTTTATGCACTAAAATCATCAATATTTTCTGTATTTTTTAGGCAAAGGAATCACCACAGCTCTGGAAAGGAAGGGGTGGATCAGTCTGATCCTAGCAGACACTTGGTGTGTGAGGGAAAAGAGAAGATTAAAACAAGATGCAAAATGCAAGGCCACCAGAAGGAAGCCAACACCTGCATTGACAGATAAGTGACATTTGTTTCCTGAACAACTCGGGCAGGAAGCCACAACTTATTTTTTTTATTATTCTGAACTCAAGGTCTTGTCCTGCACTTGGAAATTCAGTGCAATGGGTATTTTAAAATAACAATTGTATCCCTAAGTGTATCTCTAGCAGTAGATAAACAAGGAACAGATTGGCTCTGCTCTCACATTTCAAGTGAAAGGAGGAGAGGAAATTTTAGTTTAGTTTTAAGTTGTGCCAGGGGATGTTCAGTGTGAAAAATGCCTATTTCATGATTGGCTTTTTGCAAATATTCAAATGAATATTATAGGTGTTCTGTTAGAAAGTGATGCTGTATCCATTTTCTTAAGTAGTGTGTTTATAAATAGAGTTTTAAGTTATAACATAACGTTAAAATAGAAACTGTGCTGTGTAAGGTACTTTTTTTAAAAGAGAGGACTCAGACTGAGACAGCAGCCACAGGACACCTCAATCTTTCAGAGAAAGAGAATTTATTGTTCATTAATCAGAAGAAATGAATTTCTTCCTGCCTTGCTCAGCCCTGCAGAGCTGTCAGGATTCAGAGGAAGAAGCTGACACTGCCCAGACAGAATCCTGTGTTTGAATGGAATTTCTGCATCATGGATGAGCTGTATGAACATGCAACAGGCTGCTGTTTTTAAGGGTTAATCCTCTGTTAATTGGGTCCTTTTTGGGGTTATTTGCCCTGAAAGATGTACCTAGATTGTCCCTAACTCCTTGTTCTTATTGTCTCATATTGTCCTAATCCAAATTGTCCAAATTATTATTACTCTAATTATACTGCTATTTTTATAACCATTTTATTATCACTACACTTTAAAAAACTGCTAAAAACAAGTGATTGGAGTTTTTCACATTCAGGAAACATTTTTTCCCTGGCAGAGTGGTCAGGCCTTGGGCTGAGCTGCCCAGGGGGGTTTGGAGTCACTGAATTGTCCCAGAGCAGTCTGGATGTGGCCTTGGGGACAGGGATTGGGGTGATGCTGTGGGGCTGGGGTGGCACTGGGTGATCCTGGAGGGTTTTCCCAGCCTTGATTCTGGGATTCTGAGCAGATCCAACCCTCAGGGCAGGTGGGATCAGTCCCAGCTCTCTGATGCTCAGCCTGGAGCAAAGGAGGCTCAGGGGGGACCTCAGTGCTCTGCACAGCTCCTGCCAGGAGGGGCAGGGAAAGGGGAGAGGAAATGGCCTCAGATGGCACCAGGGCAGGCTCAGGTTGGAGACTGGCACAGAAAATTTCCCTGGCAGAGTGGTCAGGCCTTGGGCTGAGCTGCCCAGGGAGGTTTGGAGTCACTGGAATTGTCCCAGGGCAGTCTGGATGTGCCCTTGGGGACAGGGATTGGGGTGATGGCACTGGGTGACCCTAAAGGGCTCCTCCAGCCCTGAGGATTCTTTGATTGTGGCCTTGAACACCTCCAGGGATGGGACATAATATTTCCACAACTCATGGCACAAACAGATCACACTTTCAGTGGTGAAGCCAAATATTTTCAACAATTCTTCACCTCAAGTTCAGAAACACCAACCTTGTGCTGCTGCCATATCCTGCCCTGCACAGAGAGAAGGAAATCTCCCCCTTGTGCTGCTCTGCCAGGGGCACAGGATCAGCTGCACAAGGAGCATTTCTGCATGGCTGGGAAAAACACCAATCATTCACTGTTAAACTTTTAAAAGTTTAATGGGAATAAAATGGTTATTAAAATAGTGATATAATGAGAGTAATAATAATGTGGATAATTGGGATTAGGACAACATGAGACAATAAGAACAGAGTTATGGATGGTCCAGGTGCCTCTCTCTGGGCAAAATAACCCCAAAAAGGACCCAATTAACAGAGGATTAACCCTTAAAAACAACAGCCTGTTGCATGTTCATGCAGCTCATCCATGATGCAGAAATTCCATTCAAACACAGGATTCTGTCTGGGCAGTGTCAGCTTCTTCCTCTGAATCCTGACAGCTCTTCAGGGCTGAGAGAGTTGGGAAGAAATTCGTTTTTTCTGATAATGGAGCAATAAATTCTCTTTCTCTGAAGGATTGAGGTGTCCTGTGGCTGCTCTCTCAGTGGCAGTACCTCATTCCTCTCTTTTAAAACAATTATCTTAACAGCACAGTTTCCATTTAACATTCTGTTATAACCTAAAACTCTATTTATAAACACACTCCTTAAGAAATGAATACAGCATCACTTTCTCACAGAACACATATAAAATTCATGTTAATATTGGGAAAAAGCCAATGATAAAATGGGCATTTTCCACACCAACCTTGTGCTGCTGCCAATCCTGCCCTGCACAGAGAGAAGGAAATCTCCCCCTTGTGCTGCTCTGCCATGGGCACAGGATCAGCTGCACAAGGAGCATTTCTGCATGGCTGGGAAAACACCAATCATTTACTGCTAAACCTTTAAAAGTTTAATGGGAATAAAATGGTTATAAAGATAGCAATATAATGAGAGTAATAATAATGTGGGATTAGGAGAACATGAGACAATAAGAACAGAGGTATGGATGGTCCAGGTACCTCTTTAAGGGCAAAATAACCCCAAAAAGGACCCAATTAACAGAGGATTAACCCTTAAAAACAACAGCCTGTTGCATGTTCATACAGCTCATCCAAGATGCAGAAATTCCATTAAAATACAGGATAATATTGGGAAAAAGCCAATGATAAAATGGGCATTTTCCACACCAACCTTGTGCTGCTGCCAATCCTGCCCTGCACAGAGAGAAGGAAATCTCCCCCTTGTGCTGCTCTGCCATGGGCACAGGATCAGCTGCACAAGGAGCATTTCCTCATGGCTGGGAAAACACCAATCATTTACTGTTAAACCTTTAAAACTTTAATGGGAATAAAATGGTTATAAAGATAGCAATATAATGAGAGTAATAATAATGTGGAAAATTGGGATTAGGACAACATGAGACAATAGGAACAGAGGTATGGATGGTCCAGGTGCCACTCTCTGGGCAAAATAACCCCAAAAAGGACCCAATTAACAGAGGATTAACCCTGAAAAACAACAACCTGTTGCATGTTCATACAGCTCATCCATGGTGAATAAATATTATTCAAACACAGGATAATATTTGCAAAAAGCCAATGATAAAATGGGCATTTTCCACACCAACCTTGTGCTGCTGCCAGTGCTGCTCTGCCATGGGCACAGGATCAGCTGCACAAGGAGCATTTCTGCATGGCTGGGAAAACACCAATCATTTACTGTTAAACCTTTAAAAGTTTAATGGGAATAAAATGGTTGTAAAGATAGCAATATAATGAGAGTAATAATAATTTGGACAATTGGGATTAGGACAATATAAGACAATGAGAACAGAGTTGTGGATGGTCCAGGTACCTCTCTCTGGGCAAAATAACCCCAAAAAGGACCCAATTAACAGAGGATTAACCCCTAAAAACAACAGCCTGTTGCATGTTCATACAGCTCATCCATGATGCAGAAATTCCATTAAAATACAGGATAATATTTGCAAAAAGCCAATGATAAAATGGGCATTTTCCACACCAACCTTGTGCTGCTGCCAATCCTGCCCTGCACAGAGAGAAGGAAATCTCCCCCTTGTGCTGCTCTGCCATGGGCACAGGATCAGCTGCACAAGGAGCATTTCTGCATGGCTGGGAAAACACCAATCATTTACTGTTAAACCTTTAAAAGTTTAATGGGAATAAAATGGTTGTAAAGATAGCAATATAATGAGAGTAATAATAATTGGACAATTGGGATTAGGACAATATAAGACAATGAGAACAGAGTTGTGGATGGTCCAGGTACCTCTCTCTGGGCAAAATAACCCCAAAAAGGACCCAATTAACAGAGGATTAACCCCTAAAAACAACAGCCTGTTGCATGTTCATACAGCTCATCCATGATGCAGAAATTCCATTAAAATACAGGATAATATTTGCAAAAAGCCAATGATAAAATGGGCATTTTCCACACCAACCTTGTGCTGCTGCCAATCCTGCCCTGCACAGAGAGAAGGAAATCTCCCCCTTGTGCTGCTCTGCCATGGGCACAGGATCAGCTGCACAAGGAGCATTTCTGCATGGCTGGGAAAAACACCAATCATTCACTGGTAAACTGTTAAAAGTTTAATGGAAATAAAATGGTTGTAAAAGCAGTGATATAATGAGAGTAATAATAATTTGGATAATTGGGATTAGGGGAACATGAGACAATAAGAACAGAGGTATGGGTGGTCCAGGTGCCTCTTTGTGGGCAAAATAACCCCAAAAAGGACCCAATTAACAGAGGATTAACCCTGAAAAGCATCAGCCTGTTGCATGTTCATACAGCTCATCCATGATGCAGAAATTCCATTCAAACACAGGACGATATTTGGAAAACGCCAATGATAAAATGGGCATTTTCCACACCAACCTTGTGCTCTGCCAATCCTGCCCTGCACAGAGAGAAAGAAATCTCCACAGTAACAGAGGATTAACCCTTAAAAACAGCAGCCTGTTGCATGTTCATACAGCTCATCCATGATGCAGAAATTCCATTCAAACACAGGACAATATTTGCAAAAAAGCCAATGATAAAATGGGCATTTTCCACACCAACCTTGTGCTGCTGCCAATCCTGCCCTGCACAGAGAGAAGGAAATCTCCCCCTTGTGCTGCTCTGCCATGGGGCACAGGATCAGCTGCACAAGGAGCATTTCTGCATGGCTGGGAAAAAACACCAATCATTTACTGGTAAACCTTTAAAAGTTTAATGGGAATAAAATGGTTATAAAGATAGCAATATAAAGAGAGTAGTAATAATTTGGAAAATTTGGATTAGGACAACATGAGACAATAAGAACAGAGTTATGGATGGTCCAGGTGCCTCTTTGTGGGCAAAATAACCTAAAAAGGACCCAATTAACAGAGGATTAACCCTGAAAAACAACAGCCTGTTGCATGTTCATACACCTCATCCATGATGCAGAAATTCCATTCAAACACAGGATTCTGTCTGGGCAGTGTCAGCTTCTTCCTCTGAATCCTGACAGCTCCTCAGGGCTGAGAGAGTTGGGAAAGAAATTCATTTTTTCTGATAATGGAGCAATAAATTCTCTTTCTCTGAAAGATTTAGGAGTCCTGTGGCTGCTCTCAGTGGCAGTACCTCACTCCTCTCTTTTAAAACAAGTATCTTACACAGCACAGTTTCCATTTTAACATTCTGTTATAACCTAAAACTCTATTTATAAACACACTCCTTAAGCAATGAATACAGCATCACTTTCTCACAGAACACATATAAAATTCATGTTAATATTTGCAAAAAGCCAATCATAAAATGGGCATTTTCCACACCAACCTTGTGCTGCTGCCAATCCTGCCCTGCACAGAGAGAAGGAAATCTCCCCTTGTGCTGCTCTGCCATGGGCACAGGATCAGCTGCACAAGGAGCATTTCTGCATGTCTGGGAAAACACCCAATCATTCACTGTTAAACTGTTAAAGTTTAATGGGAATAAAATGGTTATAAAGATAGCAATATAATGAGAGTAATAATAATGTGGATAATTGGATTAGGACAACGTGAGACAATGAGAACAGAGTTATGGATGGTGCAGGTACCTCTTTGTGGGCAAAATAACCCCAAAAAGGACCCAATTAACAGAGGATTAACCCTTAAAAACAGCAGCCTGTTGCATGTTCATACAGCTCATCCATGATGCAGAAATTCCATTCAAACACAGGATTCTGGCTGGGCAGTGTCAGCTTCTTCCTCTGAATCCTGACAGCTCTTCAGGGCTGAGAGAGTTGGGAGAAATTCACTTCTCCTGATAATGGAGCAATAAATTCTCTTTCTCTGAAGGATTAGGTGTCCTGTGGCTGCTCTCTCAGTGGCAGTACCTCACTCCTCTCTTTTAAACAAGTATCTTACACAGCACAGTTTCCATTTTAACATTCTGTTATCACCTAAAACTCTATTTATAAACACACTCCTTAAGCAAATAGAAACAGCATCACTTTCTCACAGAACACATATAATATTCATGTTAATATTTGCAAAAAGCCAATGATAAAATGGGCATTTTCCACACCAACCTTGTGCTGCTGCCAATCCTGCCCTGCACAGAGAGAAGGAAATCTCCCCCTTGTGCTGCCTCTGCCATGGGCACAGGATCAGCTGCACAAGGAGCATTCTGCATGGCTGGGAAACACCAATCATTCACTGTTAAACTGTTAAAGTTTAATGGGATAAAATGGTTATAAAGATAGGCATATAATGAGAGTAATAATAATTTGGATAATTGGGATAGGACAACATGAGACAATAAGAACAGAGGTATGGATGCTCCAGGTACCTCTTTGTGGCAAAATAACCCCAAAAGGACCCAATTAACAGAAGCATTAACCTTAAAAACAGCAGCCTGTTGCATGTTCATACAGCTCATCCATGATGCAGAAATTCCATTCAGACACAGGATAATATTTGCAAAAAGCCCATGATAAAATGGGCATTTTACACACCAACCTTGTGCTCTGCCAATCCTGCCCTGCACAGAGAGAAGGAAATCTCACCTGGCACCTCCCCCTGCTCCTCTGGGTGCCCTCACACAAACTCTGCCCAAAATTGATTTTATTTCCCTCTCAGAGGGGAATGCAAGCAGAAAGCTGCAAGTGACCAGAACACTTTTAATGCAATTTTGTTAATTTTTTTAAAGGATAACCAGATGAATTATTGGGGCATCATTTTCAGAGCAATGCAGGTTGTTCAAGATAATAATGATGATAAAAATAATAATAAATAATAATATAATATAATAATAATGTAATAATAATATAATATAATAAAATAAATAATATATAATATAATAATAATATTATAATCATATAGTAATAATATAAATTTAATTAGAAATTCATGGAAAAACAGCTGGAGGAGTTTTTATTTTTAGCTTGGAGAGGTATTAAAGAAAAACCAGATAAATTATTGGGGCATAATTTTCAGAGCAATGCAGGTTGTTCAAGATAATAAATAATTAAATAATAATATAATAATATAGTATAATAATAATAGTAATAATAGTAATAATAATAATAATAATAATAATAATAATAATCAATTTAATTAAAATTCATGGGAAAAGCAGCTGGAGGAGTTTTATTTTAGTTTGGAGAGTTTTTAAAAAATAACCAGATGAATTATTGGGGCATAATTTCAGAGCAATGCAGGTTGTCCAGGATAATATAATAATAAATAATAAATAATAATAATAAATAATACTATAATATAATAATAATATAATATAATAATAGTAGTAATATAATAATAATAGTATAATTTAATTAGAAATTCATGGACAAAACAGCTGGAGGAGTTTTTATTTTTAGCTTGAAGAGGTTTTAAAGAATAACCAGATAAATTATTGGGGCATAATGCAGGTTGTTCAAGATAATAATAATAATAATAATAATAATAATAATAATAATAATAATAATAATAATATTAATTAGAAATTCATGGAAAAACAGCTGGAGGAGTTTTTTATTTTAGCTTGAAGAGGTTTTAAAGAATAACCAGATAAATCTTGGGGCATAATTTTCAGAGCAATGCAGGTTGTTCAAGATAATAATAAATAATAAATAATAAATAATAAATAATAAGATATATAATAATAATATAATATAATAATAATATATATATAATAGTAGTAATGATAATAATAATAGTAATAAAATTAATTAGAAATTCATGGGAAAAACAGCTGGAGGAATTTTTATTTTTGCTTGGAGAGGTTTTAAAGACAACCAGGTAAATATTGGGGCATAATTTTTAAATAAATAATAATAATAATAAAATAATAATAATAATAATAATAATAATAATAATAATAATAATAATTTATTAATAATAATTATAATAATAATGTACTAAATAATATAATAATAGGATAATAGGATAATTATAATAATAAAAAATAAGTAAGACAATATATATAAAATAAAAACAAATTTAAAAAAATAATAATAATAAATTTAATTAGAAATTCATGGAAAAAACCAGTTTTATTTGAGCTTGGCGAGGTTTTAATGAATTAAACTCTGTAATTTTATTAATTAAAGCAGGTTTTTCAGGCAGGAGAACATCCTGTTGACTTCAGTGATGGGAACGTCCCTCAGGGCTGGAATTGCCTCCTCTTGCAATTTCTTCTGCTGGCTGCTTTTTGGCAAAATTATCTACAAAGAGAAAGAAATAAAGAAAATATTTGGTGGTTTCCAGGTCCCTTTTCTTCCCAGAAAATGAAAAATGGAATTTTAAAATGGAATTTTATAATGCACAATACAAATTGAGTGTTTTGAAAGGATGAAAACCCCACCAGGAATTCCAAAAAAAATCAAATATTTGAGTATAAAAAAGGGTGTTTAAAGGGTTAAAAATTTGGGGTTGTTTAAAGCTTAAAATTTGGGTGTTTATTTAAAGGTTTAAAATTTGGGGTTTATTTTAAAGGATTAAAAGTTGGGGTTTATTTAAAGGATTTAAAATTGTTTTTACTTTAAAGGTTTAACCTTTGGGGTTATTAAAGGTAAAATTGGGGGTTTATTAAAGGGTTAAAAGTTGGGGTTTATTAAAGTTAAAAGTTGGGGTTATTTAAGGTTTAAAATTGGGGTTTATAAAGGATAAAATTTGGGTTTTATTAAAGGCTTAAATTGGGGTTTTTTTAAAGGGTTAAAATTGGGGTTTATTTAAAGGTTTAAAATTTGGTTTTATTTAAAGGTTTACATTTGGGGTTATTAAGGATTAAAATTTAGGTTTTATTTAAGGATTAAAAATTACAAAAGATAAAGAAAACATTTGGGGTTCCAGGTCCTTTTCCGCAAATGATGGAATTTATTAAATGGAATTTTATAGATGGAATGTTTATAATGCACAATACAAATTGAGTTGTTGAAAGATGAAAAACCCCACCAGGAATTCCAAAAAAAATCAATATTTTGAGTTAAAAAAGGCTTAAAGGGTTAAAATTTGGGTTTATTTAAAAGGGTACAAATTGGTTTATTGAAAAGCTTAAAATTGGGGTTTATTTAAAGGTTTAAAAGTTGGGGTTTATTTAAAGGTTTAAAATTTGGGTTTTATTTAAAGGATTAAATTTAGGATTTATTAAAGGCTTAAAATTTTCTACAAAAGATAAAGAAAAATTTGGTGGTTTCCAGGTCCTTTCTCCCGAAAATGAAAATGGAATTTTAAAATGGAATTTTAATGGAACAATACAAATTGGTGTTTGAAGGATTGAAAACCCCACCAGGAATTCCCAAAAAAAAATCAAATTTGATTAAAAAGGGTTAAAGGGTTAAATTTGGGGTTGTTTAAAGCTTAAAATTTGGGGTTTATTTAAACACTTAAAATTGGGGTTTAATTAAGGGAAAATTGGGGTTTATTAATGACTTAAAATTGGGGTTATTTAAAGGTTTAAAAGTTGGGTTTTATTAAAGGCTTAGAATTGGGGCTTTAGTAAAGGTTTAAATTGAGTTTCATTAAATGCAAAATGTGTTTATTTAAAGGCTTAAAATTTGGGTTTTATTGAAATGCTTAAAATGGGGTTATTTAAAGCTTAAAATTTTGGGGTTTATTTAAAGGGTTAAAATTTGGGGTTATTAAAGGTTTAAAATTTGGGTATTTAAAGGCCTAAAAAATGGTTTTATTTAAAGGCTAAAAAATTGGGTTTATTTAAAGGCTTAAAATTTGAGTTTATTAAAGGCTTAAAATTGGGGTTATTTAAAGGATTAAAAGTTGGGTTTTATTAAAAGGTTTAAAAGTTGGGGTTTATTCAAGGTTTAAAATTGGGGTTTATTTAAAGCTTAAAATTGGGGATATTTTAAAGGATAAATGTTGCTTTATAAAGGCTAAAAATTTGGATTTAAAGGTTCAAAATGGATTTATTCTCTGCAGAAGAAATTCTCGCAGATTTCTGAGTGAGAACCCAAGTTTTGATGGAATTACCTGGATGGTGCGTGAGTGGAGCTGAGTGGGGCTGGCTCTAGTTCACCCAAAAGCAAAAAGTACCCAAATCCCAAGAAGAAACCAGCAGGTAAAGGCGAGCCAGGCCGCCAGTACCTGAAAAAAAAATATTGAAAATATTAAATTTATTAAAAAATCTTCATGTTCACCCCAAAAAAGCAAAATGTACCCAAATCCACAGACACCAGCAGAGCCATGCCCAGTACCTGAGAAAAATATTGAAAATATAAATTTAATAATAAACATCATTCACTTAACCCCAAAAAGCAAAATGTACCCAAATCACCACGAAACAGCAGATAAAGTGGCAGAGCCACTGCCCAGTACCTGAGAAAAGGGATTTAAAACTATATTATTTTAAATTTAAATAAACATCATGTTGATCCCAAAAAGCAAAATGTACCCAAATCCCA
This sequence comes from Geothlypis trichas, assembly GCA_009764595.1. NCBI lineage: Eukaryota > Metazoa > Chordata > Aves > Passeriformes > Parulidae > Geothlypis > Geothlypis trichas. Next base: position 114,513,269 of record CM019902.1, on the reverse strand, counting down.
CAGAAAAACCAGCAGGTAAACGGCAGAGCCACTGCCCAGTACCTGAGGAAAAGGATTTAAAAATTTAAATTAATTTTAAATTAATAATAAATCTTCATGTTCATCCCAAAAAGCAAAATGTACCAAATCCACAGAAACCGCAGGTAAACTGCAGAGCCACTGCCCAGTACCTGAAAAAATATTTAAAAATTTCAATTAATTGAATGTAATAATAATCATCAAGTTCACCCCAAAATGCAAAATGTACCCAAATCCCACAGAAACCAGCAGGTAACTGGCAGAGCCACTGCCCAGTACCTGAAAAAAAAATATTAAAAATATTAAATTTAAAATCATCATGTTCATCCCAAAAAAGCAAAATATAACAAATCCCACAGATAAATGGCAGAGCAGGCCCAAGTACTGAAAAAGGATTGACAATTTAAAATTATTAACAAAATTTCATAATAAATGAGTTTTAATGTTTTTTTTTATCTGTGATGGATTTCTACAGAGGGAAAGAAA
>CM019902.1:114489164-114512265 GCA_009764595.1 Geothlypis trichas | reverse complement strand
CTGGGACAGTGAGAGGTGTCCCTGCCATGGCACGGGTGGCACTTGATGAACTTTAAGTCCCTTCCAACCCAAACCACCCTATAACTCTATGTACAATCTTGCACTCTTCCTGAAACCATCCACTCCCCTTGGCATGTATCTGCCATAACCCAATATTTTGGATAATGAACCAGCCTGGTATTTTGAATGAAACCATCCCGATATTTTGATAATGAAACCAGCCCGGTATTTGGATAACGATCCCCACATCCCGCACATCTCCGGCCCGGTTGAGCTCACCCTCACGGCTGTGTCCACCCCTGCCGAGGCCAGGCGATTGATCCTCCCATCCGCTCCATGCTGGAAGTCCAAGCTGTAAACCGGCTCCTTATTGTGCCACACGATTTCGCAGGTGATGACCTTCATGTTTCCTGGAGAAAACAGAACAAACCCCACATCACTTCTTGTTCTTATGGCTCAGGCGGCCAAACTTTGTGCGCATCTCCCAGGCGCCGCTGGCAGAGCGTGGAACTGCACCGCAGTCATGACAGGATGCTTTGAGGACGGCTGTTTCTAAAAGTTGTGATTATTATGGCTAAAGTTCCTGTTTAGGGATTGCAAGAGGGTGGTATCAAGCCTGTGCATCGGTTTAAGACTTGAGAGAAAAACTTTTTTTGGCGGTAACAACCCTGCCCGGAATCCAAACAAGGAGGGAGCACGGGCGGCCCGGCGCGGGCTGGGGAAGGGCAGAGGCGCTGCTGGCCGCTCCCGGAGTCCCGGGGATCGCCAATCCCGCTTCCCCAGACCCCGAGGACCCCCAATCCTCACTCCCCAGAGCCCCAAAACCCCAAATCCCAGCGCGGCTCCCCCCGGCTCGGGTGCCCCCCCCACCCCTCACCCTGCAGCCGGCCCGCCCGCGGTTCCCGCGCGCTCCCTCCTCGCCCGCCCCGCGCATGCGCGCGCCCGCCCCGCGCGCCGCCTCAGGAGCCCTCAGGGGCTGGCGGGGGTGGGGGAAAAAACCGCAAAAACATCAGAATTAACCTAAAATGAAAAAAGCGCAATGCTTGCACTGCCTCAAAAGAGTGTTTGCTTGCCTTTTTTTCCGGTTTTTTTATTAATTTGTTTTTATTTTTAATTTCACAGGCATTGCTCTCATTGGCCGGTGTAAATATATGAAAGTCCTAATGGATAACGTGTCCCCCAACTTCCCTGTTTCAAATGCAAACTTTTGCCTGGAAAACATAATAATAATGACAAGTTACATTGTGAGGAAAACGGCTTCTGCTTTCACTTCTTGCCCAAGGGAAGAAGAGCCTCTGGGCAGGGGGTGAAGGCCAAAATGGGGCTCTGAGAGCTCCCAGACCCCACAGGGCCTCACACAGCAGGAAGGGGAGCAGCAGGGGACGAAGGAAGATGAATTCTACACCACAGAATCATGGAACATGAAAAAGCCCAATGCTTGCACTGCTCAAAAGAGTGCTTGTTTTGTTTTGATATTTTCATTTCATAGGCATTGCTGTGCTTGACCGATGTAAATATATAAAAGTCTTAATGGGTAGCATGTCCCCAAACTTCCCTGTTTCAAAGGCAAATCTTTTGCCTGGAAAACATAATAATAATGACAAGTTATATTGTGAGAAAACGGCTTCTGCTTCACTTCTTGCCCAAGGGAAGAAGAGCCTCTGGGCATGGGGGTGAAGGCCAAAATGGGGCTCTGAGAGCTCCCCAGGCCCCACAGGGCCTCACACAGCAGGGGAGGGAGCAGCAGGGGACGAAGGAAGATGAATTCTACACCACAGAATCATGGAACATGAAAAAGCCAATGCTTGCACTCCTCAAAAGAGTTTGTTTTGTTTTGTTTTGTTTTAATTTCACAGGCATTGCTGTGCTTGACCGATGTAAATATATAAAAGTCTTAATGGGTAGCATGTCCCCAAACTTCCCTGTTTCAAATGCAAACTTTTGCCTGGAAAACATAATAATGACAAGCAACATTGTAAGAAAACAGCCTTCTGCTTTCACTTCTTGCCCAAGGGAAGAAGAGCCTCTGGGCATGGGGGTGAAGCCCAAAATGGGGCTCTGAGAGCTCCCAGGCCCCACAGGGCCTCACACAGCAGGAAGGGGAGCAGCAGGGGACGAAGGAAAATGAATTCTCCATCACAGAATCATGGAATGGTTGGGGTTGGAAGGGATCTTAAAGTGCCACCCAGTGCCACGGCAGGGACGCCTTCCACTGTCCCAGGTTGCTCCAGCCCCAGTGTCCAACCTGGCCTTGGGCACTGCAGGGATCCCGGGGCAGCCCCAGCTGCTCTGGGAATTCCATCCCAGCCCTGCCCACCCTCACAGGGAAGGAATTTTTTCCCACCATCCCACCTAACCTGTAATTTTCCAGTGTGCAGCCATTCCCTGTGTGCTGTCCCTGCAATCCCCTGGCAATTGTCTCTCTCCAGCTTTCCTGGGGCTCCTTCAGGCCCTGCAAGGCCACCCTGAGCTCAGCCCAAAGCTTCTCCTGTGCAGGTGAACAATGCCAGCTGTGCCAGCCTTCCTCCCAGCACAGCTGCTCCATCCCCTCTGCTCATCCTGGAGCCTCCTCTGGGCTCTCTGCAGCAGCTCCAGCTCCTCCCTGGGCTGGCCCAGCTCTGCAGGTGGGGAATCACCTGAGGGGACACAGGGACAGAATTCCCCCCTCACCTGCTGCTCCCACCAGTTGTGATGGAGCCCAGGATAAATTTCTGCTTCCTCCAGAACTCAAACTATCCTCGATGGACAACAGGAAAGTGTGAAAAACTCCAATCACTTGGGTTTTTTTAATTTTTAAAATTTATTAGTAATAAAACGGTTAGAAAATAGTAATATAATGAGAGTAATAAATTTGGACAATTGGGATTTAGGACAATATGAGACAATAAGAACAAAGAGTTGCAGACAGTCCAGGTACCTCCTTCTGGGCAAAATAACCCCAAAAAGGACCCAGGTAACAGAGGATTAACCCTTAAAAACAACAGCCTGTTGCATATTCATGTGTCTCATACCTGATGCATGAATTCCATTCAAACACAGGATTCTGTCTGGGCAGTGTCAGTTTCTTCCTCTAAATCCTGAACAAGGTGGGAAGAAGTTTGTTTCTCCTGATAATGGGGCAATAAATTCTCTTTCTCTGAAAGATTCAGGTGTCCTGTGCTGCTCTCTGCTGTGAGTCCTTTCTTTAAAAAAAGTACCTTACATAGCACAGTTTCTATTTTAACCTTATGTTATAACCTAAAACTATATTTAACACAAGAGAATTAATACAGCATTACTTTCTAACATAACACATATAATATTCACTTTAATATTGGAGAAAAGCCAATCATAAAATACACATTTTTCACAAAATCTTCCTCAGGAATGATATGTCACTGCTACCTGACCTTATTCCCAGACTGATGGTGCCCTAAAAGCACAATATTCCCTTTTGTATTTCCCACAGGACCAGGAGAAGACACCTGTCCCCAGTTCCATTCCTGCAGCCACCAAAGCCACAAATTTCATTCCAGCATTTCATTCCTGTCAGGAGAGCATTTAAATCCAATTCACTGGATTCTCCAAACGACATCAGAGTGAGGAACAGCCTGGCAGGGAATCAAGCTGCAGGATTTGCACCTGCCCTGAACACAAATTTCTCCTCCAGAATTCACCACAGACAGCAAATTATCCTTATCTCCAGGTACAAGTTATCCTTATCTCCTCCAATATCTTTATGCACTAAAATCATCAAATATTTTCTGTATTTTTTAGGCAAAGGAATCACCACAGCTCTGGAAAGGAAGGGGTGGATCAGTCTGATCCTAGCAGACACTTGGTGTGTGAGGGAAAAGAGAAGATTAAAACAAGATGCAAAATGCAAGGCCACCAGAAGGAAGCCAACACCTGCATTGACAGATAAGTGACATTTGTTTCCTGAACAACTCGGGCAGGAAGCCACAACTTATTTTTTTTATTATTCTGAACTCAAGGTCTTGTCCTGCACTTGGAAATTCAGTGCAATGGGTATTTTAAAATAACAATTGTATCCCTAAGTGTATCTCTAGCAGTAGATAAACAAGGAACAGATTGGCTCTGCTCTCACATTTCAAGTGAAAGGAGGAGAGGAAATTTTAGTTTAGTTTTAAGTTGTGCCAGGGGATGTTCAGTGTGAAAAATGCCTATTTCATGATTGGCTTTTTGCAAATATTCAAATGAATATTATAGGTGTTCTGTTAGAAAGTGATGCTGTATCCATTTTCTTAAGTAGTGTGTTTATAAATAGAGTTTTAAGTTATAACATAACGTTAAAATAGAAACTGTGCTGTGTAAGGTACTTTTTTTAAAGAGAGGACTCAGACTGAGACAGCAGCCACAGGACACCTCAATCTTTCAGAGAAAGAGAATTTATTGTTCATTAATCAGAAGAAATGAATTTCTTCCTGCCTTGCTCAGCCCCTGCAGAGCTGTCAGGATTCAGAGGAAGAAGCTGACACTGCCCAGACAGAATCCTGTGTTTGAATGGAATTTCTGCATCATGGATGAGCTGTATGAACATGCAACAGGCTGCTGTTTTTAAGGGTTAATCCTCTGTTAATTGGGTCCTTTTTGGGGTTATTTTGCCCTGAAAGATGTACCTAGATTGTCCCTAACTCCTTGTTCTTATTGTCTCATATTGTCCTAATCCAAATTGTCCAAATTATTATTACTCTAATTATACTGCTATTTTTATAACCATTTTATTATCACTACACTTTAAAAAACTGCTAAAAACAAGTGATTGGAGTTTTTCACATTCAGGAAACATTTTTTCCCTGGCAGAGTGGTCAGGCCTGGGCTGAGCTGCCCAGGGGGGTTTGGAGTCACTGAATTGTCCCAGAGCAGTCTGGATGTGGCCTTGGGGACAGGGATTGGGGTGATGCTGTGGGGCTGGGGTGGCACTGGGTGATCCTGGAGGGTTTTCCCAGCCTTGATTCTGGGATTCTGAGCAGATCCAACCCTCAGGGCAGGTGGGATCAGTCCCAGCTCTCTGATGCTCAGCCTGGAGCAAAGGAGGCTCAGGGGGGACCTCAGTGCTCTGCACAGCTCCTGCCAGGAGGGGCAGGGAAAGGAGGAGAGGAAATGGCCTCAGATGGCACCAGGGCAGGCTCAGGTTGGAGACTGGCACAGAAAATTTCCCTGGCAGAGTGGTCAGGCCTTGGGCTGAGCTGCCCAGGGAGGTTTGGAGTCACTGGAATTGTCCCAGGGCAGTCTGGATGTGCCCTTGGGGACAGGGATTGGGGTGATGGCACTGGGTGACCCTAAAGGGCTCCTCCAGCCCTGAGGATTCTTTGATTGTGGCCTTGAACACCTCCAGGGATGGGACATAATATTTCCACAACTCATGGCACAAACAGATCACACTTTCAGTGGTGAAGCCAATATTTTCAACAATTCTTCACCTCAAGTTCAGAAACACCAACCTTGTGCTGCTGCCATATCCTGCCCTGCACAGAGAGAAGGAAATCTCCCCCTTGTGCTGCTCTGCCAGGGGCACAGGATCAGCTGCACAAGGAGCATTTCTGCATGGCTGGGAAAAACACCAATCATTCACTGTTAAACTTTTAAAAGTTTAATGGGAATAAAATGGTTATTAAAATAGTGATATAATGAGAGTAATAATAATGTGGATAATTGGGATTAGGACAACATGAGACAATAAGAACAGAGTTATGGATGGTCCAGGTGCCTCTCTCTGGGCAAAATAACCCCAAAAAGGACCCAATTAACAGAGGATTAACCCTTAAAAACAACAGCCTGTTGCATGTTCATGCAGCTCATCCATGATGCAGAAATTCCATTCAAACACGGATTCTGTCTGGGCAGTGTCAGCTTCTTCCTCTGAATCCTGACAGCTCTTCAGGGCTGAGAGAGTTGGGAAGAAATTCGTTTTTTTCTGATAATGGAGCAATAAATTCTCTTTCTCTGAAGGATTGAGGTGTCCTGTGGCTGCTCTCTCAGTGGCAGTACCTCATTCCTCTCTTTTAAAACAATTATCTTAACAGCACAGTTTTCCATTTTAACATTCTGTTATAACCTAAACTCTATTTATAAACACACTCCTTAAGAAATGAATACAGCATCACTTTCTCACAGAACACATATACAAATTCATGTTAATATTGGGAAAAGCCAATGATAAAATGGGCATTTTCCACACCAACCTTGTGCTGCTGCCAATCCTGCCCTGCACAGAGAGAAGGAAATCTCCCCCTTGTGCTGCTCTGCCATGGGCACAGGATCAGCTGCACAAGGAGCATTTCTGCATGGCTGGGAAAACACCAATCATTTACTGCTAAACCTTTAAAAGTTTAATGGGATAAATGGTTATAAAGATAGCAATATAATGAGAGTAATAATAATGTGGGATTAGGAGAACATGAGACAATAAGAACAGAGGTATGATGGTCCAGGTACCTCTTTAAGGGCAAAATAACCCCAAAAAGGACCCAATTAACAGAGGATTAACCTTAAAAACAACAGCCTGTTGCATGTTCATACAGCTCATCCAAGATGCAGAAATTCCATTAAAATACAGGATAATATTGGGAAAAAGCCAATGATAAAATGGGCATTTTCACACCAACCTTGTGCTGCTGCCAATCCTGCCCTGCACAGAGAGAAGGAAATCTCCCCCTTGTGCTGCTCTGCCATGGGCACAGGATCAGCTGCACAAGGAGCATTTCCTCATGGCTGGGGAAAACACCACTCATTTACTGTTTAAACCTTTAAAACTTTAATGGGAATAAAATGGTTATAAAGATAGCAATATAATGAGAGTAATAATAATGTGGAAAATTGGGATTAGGACAACATGAGACAATAGGAACAGAGGTATGGATGGTCCAGGTGCCACTCTCTGGGCAAAATAACCCCAAAAAGGACCCAATTAACAGAGGATTAACCCTGAAAAACAACAACCTGTTGCATGTTCATACAGCTCATCCATGGTGAATAAATATTATTCAAACACAGGATAATATTTGCAAAAAGCCAATGATAAAATGGGCATTTTCCACACCAACCTTGTGCTGCTGCCAGTGCTGCTCTGCCATGGGCACAGGATCAGCTGCACAAGGAGCATTTCTGCATGGCTGGGAAAACACCAATCATTTACTGTTAAACCTTTAAAAGTTTAATGGGAATAAAATGGTTGTAAAGATAGCAATATAATGAGAGTAATAATAATTTGGACAATTGGGATTAGGACAATATAAGACAATGAGAACAGAGTTGTGGATGGTCCAGGTACCTCTCTCTGGGCAAAATAACCCCAAAAAGGACCCAATTAACAGAGGATTAACCCCTAAAAACAACAGCCTGTTGCATGTTCATACAGCTCATCCATGATGCAGAAATTCCATTAAAATACAGGATAATATTTGCAAAAAGCCAATGATAAAATGGGCATTTTCCACACCAACCTTGTGCTGCTGCCAATCCTGCCCTGCACAGAGAGAAGGAAATCTCCCCCTTGTGCTGCTCTGCCATGGGCACAGGATCAGCTGCACAAGGAGCATTTCTGCATGGCTGGGAAAACACCAATCATTTACTGTTAAACCTTTAAAAGTTTAATGGGAATAAAATGGTTGTAAAGATAGCAATATAATGAGAGTAATAATAATTTGGACAATTGGGATTAGGACAATATAAGACAATGAGAACAGAGTTGTGGATGGTCCAGGTACCTCTCTCTGGGCAAAATACCCCAAAAAGGACCCAATTAACAGAGGATTAACCCCTAAAAACAACAGCCTGTTGCATGTTCATACAGCTCATCCATGATGCAGAAATTCCATTAAAATACAGGATAATATTTGCAAAAAGCCAATGATAAAATGGGCATTTCCACACCAACCTTGTGCTGCTGCCAATCCTGCCCTGCACAGAGAGAAGGAAATCTCCCCCTTGTGCTGCTCTGCCATGGGCACAGGATCAGCTGCACAAGGAGCATTTCTGCATGGCTGGGAAAAACACCAATCATTCACTGGTAAACTGTTAAAAGTTTAATGGAAATAAAATGGTTGTAAAAGCAGTGATATAATGAGAGTAATAATAATTTGGATAATTGGGATTAGGGGAACATGAGACAATAAGAACAGAGGTATGGTGGTCCAGGTGCCTCTTTGTGGGCAAAATAACCCCAAAAGGACCCAATTAACAGAGGATTAACCCTGAAAAGCATCAGCCTGTTGCATGTTCATACAGCTCATCCATGATGCAGAAATTCCATTCAAACACAGGACGATATTTGGAAAACGCCAATGATAAAATGGGCATTTTCCACACCAACCTTGTGCTCTGCCAATCCTGCCCCTGCACAGAGAGAAGAAATCTCCACAGTAACAGAGGATTAACCCTTAAAAACAGCAGCCTGTTGCATGTTCATACAGCTCATCCATGATGCAGAAATTCCATTCAAACACAGGACAATATTTGCAAAAAGCCAATGATAAAATGGGCATTTTCCACACCAACCTTGTGCTGCTGCCAATCCTGCCCTGCACAGAGAGAAGGAAATCTCCCCCTTGTGCTGCTCTGCCATGGGGCACAGGATCAGCTGCACAAGGAGCATTTCTGCATGGCTGGGAAAAACACCAATCATTTACTGGTAAACCTTTAAAAGTTTAATGGGAATAAAATGGTTATAAAGATAGCAATATAAAGAGAGTAGTAATAATTTGGAAAATTTGGATTAGGACAACATGAGACAATAAGAACAGAGTTATGGATGGTCCAGGTGCCTCTTTGTGGGCAAAATAACCTAAAAAAGGACCCAATTAACAGAGGATTAACCCTGAAAAACAACAGCCTGTTGCATGTTCATACACCTCATCCATGATGCAGAAATTCCATTCAAACACAGGATTCTGTCTGGGCAGTGTCAGCTTCTTCCTCTGAATCCTGACAGCTCCTCAGGGCTGAGAGAGTTGGGAAGAAATTCATTTTTTCTGATAATGGAGCAATAAATTCTCTTTCTCTGAAAGATTTAGGAGTCCTGTGGCTGCTCTCAGTGGCAGTACCTCACTCCTCTCTTTTAAAACAAGTATCTTACACAGCACAGTTTCCATTTTAACATTCTGTTATAACCTAAAACTCTATTTATAAACACACTCCTTAAGCAAATGAATACAGCATCACTTTCTCACAGAACACATATAAAATTCATGTTAATATTTGCAAAAAGCCAATCATAAAATGGGCATTTTCCACACCAACCTTGTGCTGCTGCCAATCCTGCCCTGCACAGAGAGAAGGAAATCTCCCCCTTGTGCTGCTCTGCCATGGGCACAGGATCAGCTGCACAAGGAGCATTTCTGCATGGCTGGGAAAACACCAATCATTCACTGTTAAACTGTTAAAAGTTTAATGGGAATAAAATGGTTATAAAGATAGCAATATAATGAGAGTAATAATAATGTGGATAATTGGGATTAGGACAACGTGAGACAATGAGAACAGAGTTATGGATGGTGCAGGTACCTCTTTGTGGGCAAAATAACCCCAAAAAGGACCCAATTAACAGAGGATTAACCCTTAAAAACAGCAGCCTGTTGCATGTTCATACAGCTCATCCATGATGCAGAAATTCCATTCAAACACAGGATTCTGGCTGGGCAGTGTCAGCTTCTTCCTCTGAATCCTGACAGCTCTTCAGGGCTGAGAGAGTTGGGAAGAAATTCACTTCTCCTGATAATGGAGCAATAAATTCTCTTTCTCTGAAGGATTTAGGTGTCCTGTGGCTGCTCTCTCAGTGGCAGTACCTCACTCCTCTCTTTTAAAACAAGTATCTTACACAGCACAGTTTCCATTTTAACATTCTGTTATCACCTAAAACTCTATTTATAAACACACTCCTTAAGCAAATAGAAACAGCATCACTTTCTCACAGAACACATATAATATTCATGTTAATATTTGCAAAAAGCCAATGATAAAATGGGCATTTTCCACACCAACCTTGTGCTGCTGCCAATCCTGCCCTGCACAGAGAGAAGGAAATCTCCCCCTTGTGCTGCTCTGCCATGGGCACAGGATCAGCTGCACAAGGAGCATTTCTGCATGGCTGGGAAAACACCAATCATTCACTGTTAAACTGTTAAAAGTTTAATGGGAATAAAATGGTTATAAAGATAGCAATATAATGAGAGTAATAATAATTTGGATAATTGGGATTAGGACAACATGAGACAATAAGAACAGAGGTATGGATGCTCCAGGTACCTCTTTGTGGCAAAATAACCCCAAAAAGGACCCAATTAACAGAGCATTAACCCTTAAAAACAGCAGCCTGTTGCATGTTCATACAGCTCATCCATGATGCAGAAATTCCATTCAGACACAGGATAATATTTGCAAAAAGCCCATGATAAAATGGGCATTTTACACACCAACCTTGTGCTCTGCCAATCCTGCCCTGCACAGAGAGAAGGAAATCTCACCTGGCACCTCCCCCTGCTCCTCTGGGTGCCCTCACACAAACTCTGCCCAAAAATTGATTTTATTTCCCTCTCAGAGGGGAATTGCAAGCAGAAAGCTGCAAGTGACAGAACACTTTTAATGCAATTTTGTTAATTTTTTAAAGGATAACCAGATGAATTATTGGGGCATCATTTTCAGAGCAATGCAGGTTGTTCAAGATAATAATGATGATAAAAAATAATAATAAATAATAATATAATATAATAATAATGTAATAATAATATAATAATAATAAAATAAATAATAATATAATATAATAATAATATTATAATAATAATAGTAATAATATAAATTTAATTAGAAATTCATGGAAAAACAGCTGGAGGAGTTTTTATTTTTAGCTTGGAGAGGTTTTAAAGAAAAACCAGATAAATTATTGGGGCATAATTTTCAGAGCAATGCAGGTTGTTCAAGATAATAATAAATAATAAATAATAATATAATAATATAGTATAATAATAATAGTAATAATAGTAATAATAATAATAATAATAATAATAATAATAATAATCAATTTAATTAGAAATTCATGGGAAAAGCAGCTGGAGGAGTTTTTATTTTTAGTTTGGAGAGGTTTTAAAAAATAACCAGATGAATTATTGGGGCATAATTTTCAGAGCAATGCAGGTTGTCCAGGATAATAATAATAATAAATAATAAATAATAATAATAAATAATAATATAATATAATAATAATATAATATAATAATAGTAGTAATAATAATAATAATAGTATAAATTTAATTAGAAATTCATGGAAAAAACAGCTGGAGGAGTTTTTATTTTTAGCTTGAAGAGGTTTTAAAGAATAACCAGATAAATTATTGGGGCATAATGCAGGTTGTTCAAGATAATAATAATAATAATAATAATAATAATAATAATAATAATAATAATAATAATAATATTAATTAGAAATTCATGGAAAAACAGCTGGAGGAGTTTTTATTTTTAGCTTGAAGAGGTTTTAAAGAATAACCAGATAAATTCTTGGGGCATAATTTTCAGAGCAATGCAGGTTGTTCAAGATAATAATAAATAATAAATAATAAATAATAAATAATAATATATAATAATAATATAATATAATAATAATATTATATAATAATAGTAGTAATGATAATAATAATAGTAATAAAATTAATTAGAAATTCATGGGAAAAACAGCTGGAGGAATTTTTATTTTAGCTTGGAGAGGTTTTAAAGAACAACCAGGTAAATTATTGGGGCATAATTTTTATAATAATAATAATAATAATAATAATAATAATAATAATAATAATAATAATAATAATAATAATAATAATAATAATTATTAATAATAATTATAATAATAATGTAATAAATAATATAATAATAGTATAATAGGATAATTAATAATAATAAAAATAATAAGACAATAATAATATAAAAATAAAAACAAAATTTAAAAAAATAATAATAATAAATTTAATTAGAAATTCATGGAAAAACCAGTTTTATTTTGAGCTTGGCGAGGTTTTAATGAATTAAACTCTGTAATTTTTATTAATTAAAGCAGGTTTTTCAGGCAGGAAGAACATCCTGTTGACTTCAGTGATGGGAACGTCCCTCAGGGCTGGAATTGCCTCCTCTTGCAATTTCTTCTGCTGCTGCTTTTGGCAAAATTATCTACAAAGAGAAAGAAATAAAGAAAATATTTGGTGGTTTCCAGGTCCTTTTCTTCCCAGAAAATGAAAATGGAATTTTAAAATGGAATTTTATAATGCAACAATACAAATTGAGTTGTTTGAAAGGATGAAAACCCCACCAGGAATTCCAAAAAAAATCAAATATTTGAGTTAAAAAAGGGTTAAAGGGTTAAAATTTGGGGTTTGTTTAAAGCTTAAAATTTGGGGTTTATTTAAAGGTTTAAAATTTGGGGTTTATTTAAAGGATTAAAAGTTGGGGTTTATTTAAAGGATTAAAATTTGTTTTTTATTTAAAGGTTTAACATTTGGGGTTTATTTAAAGGTATAAAATTTGGGGTTTATTTAAAGGGTTAAAATTTGGGGTTTATTTAAAGGTTTAAAAGTTGGGGTTTATTTAAAGGTTTAAAATTTGGGGTTTATTTAAAGGATTAAAATTTGGGTTTTATTTAAAGGCTTAAAATTTGGGGTTTTTTTAAAGGGTTAAAATTTGGGGTTTATTTAAAGGTTTAAAATTTGGGTTTTATTTAAAGGTTTAAAATTTGGGGTTTATTTAAAGGATTAAAATTTAGGTTTTATTTAAAGGCTTAAAATTATCTACAAAAGATAAAGAAAACATTTGGTGGTTTCCAGGTCCTTTTCTTCCCAGCAAATGAAAATGGAATTTTAAAATGGAATTTTATAGATGGAATTTTATAATGCAACAATACAAATTGAGTTGTTTGAAAGGATGAAAACCCCACCAGGAATTCCAAAAAAAATCAAATATTTGAGTTAAAAAAGGCTTAAAGGGTTAAAATTTGGGGTTTATTTAAAGGGGTAAAATTTGGGTTTTATTGAAAAGCTTAAAATTTGGGGTTTATTTAAAGGTTTAAAAGTTGGGGTTTATTTAAAGGTTTAAAATTTGGGTTTTATTTAAAGGATTAAAATTTAGGATTTATTTAAAGGCTTAAAATTTTCTACAAAAGATAAAGAAAACATTTGGTGGTTTCCAGGTCCTTTTCTTCCCAGAAAATGAAAATGGAATTTTAAAATGGAATTTTATAATGGAACAATACAAATTGAGTTGTTTGAAAGGATGAAAACCCCACCAGGAATTCCAAAAAAAATCAAATATTTGAGTTAAAAAAGGGTTAAAGGGTTAAAATTTGGGGTTTGTTTAAAGCTTAAAATTTGGGGTTTATTTAAACACTTAAAATTTGGGGTTTAATTAAAGGATTAAAATTTGGGGTTTATTTAATGACTTAAAATTTGGGGTTTATTTAAAGGTTTAAAAGTTGGGTTTTATTTAAAGGCTTAGAATTTGGGCTTTAGTTAAAGGTTTAAAAGTTGAGTTTCATTTAAATGCTTAAAATGTTGGTTTTATTTAAAGGCTTAAAATTTGGGTTTTATTGAAATGCTTAAAATTTGGGGTTTATTTAAAGCTTAAAATTTGGGGTTTATTTAAAGGGTTAAAATTTGGGGTTTATTAAAAGGTTTAAAATTTGGGTTTTATTTAAAGGCCTAAAAAATTGGTTTTATTTAAAGGCTTAAAATTTGGGTTTTATTTAAAGGCTTAAAATTTGAGTTTTATTTAAAGGCTTAAAATTTGGGGTTTATTTAAAGGATTAAAAGTTGGGTTTTATTTAAAGGTTTAAAAGTTGGGGTTTATTCAAAGGTTTAAAATTTGGGGTTTATTTAAAGCTTAAAATTTGGGGATTATTTAAAGGCTTAAATGTTGCTTTTATTAAAGGCTAAAATTTGGATTTAAAGGTTCAAAATGTGACTTTTATTCTCTGCAGAAGAAATTCTCGCAGATTTCTGAGTGAAGAACCCAAGTTTTGATGGAATTACCTGTGATGGTGTGAGTGGAGCTGAGTGGGGCTGTGCTCATCATGTTCACCCCAAAAAGCAAAATGTACCCAAATCCCACAGAAACCAGCAGGTAAACTGGCAGAGCCACTGCCCAGTACCTGAAAAAAAATATTGAAAATATTAAATTTATTAAAAAATCTTCATGTTCACCCCAAAAAGCAAAATGTACCCAAATCCCACAGACACCAGCAGAGCCACTGCCCAGTACCTGAGAAAAATATTGAAAATATTAAATTTAATAATAAATCATCATGTTCACCCCAAAAAGCAAAATGTACCCAAATCCCACAGAAACCAGCAGATAAAGTGGCAGAGCCACTGCCCAGTACCTGAGAAAAGGGATTTAAAATATTAAATTATTTTAAATTTAATAATAAATCATCATGTTGATCCCAAAAAGCAAAATGTACCCAAATCCCACAGAAACCAGCAGGTAAACTGGCAGAGCCACTGCCCAGTACCTGAGAAAAGGATTTAAAAATTTAAATTAATTTTAAATTTAATAATAAATCTTCATGTTCATCCCAAAAAGCAAAATGTACCCAAATCCCACAGAAACCAGCAGGTAAACTGGCAGAGCCACTGCCCAGTACCTGAAAAAAATATTTAAAAATTTAAATTAATTTTAAATGTAATAATAAATCATCAAGTTCACCCCAAAATGCAAAATGTACCCAAATCCCACAGAAACCAGCAGGTAAACTGGCAGAGCCACTGCCCAGTACCTGAAAAAAAATATTAAAAATATTAAATTTAATAATAAATCATCATGTTCATCCCAAAAAGCAAAATATAACCAAATCCCACAGATAAACTGGCAGAGCCACTGCCCAGTACCTGAAAAAAGGATTGAAAATTTAAAATTTATTAACAAATTTTCATAATAAATGAGTTTTAATGTTGTTTTTTTATCTGTGATGGATTTCTCCAAGAGGAAAAGAAACAACAGCTCTGGTTATGGAGCCACTGACAAACCATCAGATAAATTCCTTTAAAAAGGAATTTTATTGAAAATCTTTATTTTAAATAAAGAGTGTATTCCAAAAAGGTGTTTATTTTTTAATTATAACCTAAATTTGATTCTTTTTCCACCAGCAAACTTCCTAAATTAATCCTAAAAAATTAATTAATCCTAAATTAATCCTAAAAAATTAATCCTAAAATCCCAAATTAATGATTCCTAAAAAATTAATCTTAAATTAATCCTAAAAATTAATCCTAAAAAATTAATCCTAAAAATCCCAAAATTATTTATTTCATGGCACAACAAAACATTTTTATTATCATTACATTAAAAATCCTTCAGAAACATGACAGCCCTTCATCATCAGGGGAAAAAATTGATTTAATGCAAGGCCATTATTAAATCAATTTCTTATTGGATTAAATGGATTTAATAATATTATATTATTATTAATATAATATTATATATTATTTAATATAATAATTATTAATATTATTTAATATAATAATTATTATATTAATATATTTATTTATTTATATATAATATTTAATATATTAAATAATAATTTGATATATTATTTAATATAATAGTATATATGATTTCTTTTATAATATTAAAAAGAAAAGGTTTTTTAATTAAAAATAATTAAATTAAATGAAGGAGTTTAATTAGCTGAACTTACTTTTGAGGCCAGTAGGTCAGTCCCAGGGAGAAGAGCCAAGTCTCAGGAACATAAGCCCAGATAAGGTACAAAACTGCACAATTAAAAACAATTAAAAACTCAATTAAACACAATGAAAAACTCAATTAAACACAATTAAAAAGTCACAATAGGCCTGATTTTGACTTATTTACACTTTCTACATTTTGTGGTTTTGTGGAATTCCCAATAAGGGTTTAGACTTTATAAATTTTGCTTTTATTTAAATTAAAAAGATTGCAGGATTTGCCTCTCAGACACAAATCCTGCCCAGTGCTTGGGACCAATGTTATATTTAACATCTATTTATTTATTTATATGATTTATATATTATTATGTTATTTATTTCTATATATTTTATTATTTTATTATTTTTATTTATTTATATTATTTAACATATATTTATTTATTTATATTATTTATATATTATTATGTTATTTATTTATATATATATTTATATATTTTTATTATTTCTATTTATTTATATTGTTTAACATATATTTATTTATTTTATTTATATATTATTACGTTATTTATTTATATATTTATATATTTTTATTATTTATATTTATTTATATTATTTAACATATATTTATTTATTTATATTATTTATATATATATTATTTATATATATTTATTTATTTATTTTTTATATTTATTTTTATTATTTAACATATATTTATTTATTTATATTATTTATATATTATAATATTATTTATATATATATTTATATATTTTTATTATTTATACTGATTTATATTATTTAACATCTATTTATTTATATTATTGATATATTATTATGTTATTTATTTATATATTTATATATTTTTATTATTTATATTTATTTATATTATTTAACATCTATTTATTTATTTATGTTATTTATATATTATTATATTATTTAGGTATATATTTATTTATTATTTATATTTATTTATATTATTTAACATATACTTATTTATTTATATTATTTATATATTATTATGTTATTTATTTATATATATTTATATTTTAAATTATTTATATTGATTTATATTATTTAACATATATATTTTTTTAAATTTAATTTCTGATTTCCTATGAAGGCAGACAAGAATTTATTCCAGTTTAAGCTGCAGAACCATAAAGAAAAAATAAAATGGAGCCACAGTAATCGATATAATTATATAGATTACATATTATATTATATATATATATATTATTATAGATATATTATCTAAATCTATAATATATATATTATTATATTATATAGATATATATATTATATATCTATATATATTATTATAGATATATTATGTATATACTATAGATATATATATTATTATAGATATATTATAGATATCTATAATATATATATTATATTATATAGATATATATTATATATATATATTATAGAAATATTATATATATATTATAAATATATATATATTATAAATATATTATAGATATCTAAAATATATATATTATTATATTATACAGGTATATATATTATATATATCTATATATATGTTATTATAGATATACCATATATTATATATATTATAGATATATATATATTATATTATATTAGAATAATTATATATATTATCATTATTTTATATATATATACATTTAATATATACATTAAAGCAGAAAATTATCTCAAAGAGGAGATTTAATGGGAATAAAACTGAGTGGAATTGCAGTGTGGGGATGGAACTAATGAAGAATTATTGAAAATATATTATATATTATAGATAAATATATTATCATAGATATATTATAGATATCTATAATATATATATTACTATATTATATAGGTATTATATAGGTATATATATTATATATATCTATATATATTATTATAGATATATATATTATAGATATATATATTATTATAGATATATTATAGATATCTATAATATATATATTATTATATTATATGGGTATATATATTATATATATCTATATATATGTTATTATAGATATACTATATGTTATATATATTATAGATATATATATTATATATTATATTAGAATAATTATATATATTATCATTATTATATTGGATATAAGGATATTTGCAGCACCTTTTTTGGGTTAGAAAAAGGATATTTGCAGCACCTTTTTAGGGTTGGAAAAAGGATATTTGCAGCACCTTTTTAGGGTTGTTAAAAGGATATTTGCAGCACCTTTTTGGGTTAGAAAAAGGATATTTGCAGCATCTTTTTTGGGGTAGAAAAAGGATATTTGCAGCACCTTTTTTGGGTTGGAAAAAGGATATTTGCAGCACCTTTTAAGGTCAGAAAAAGGATATTTGCAGCATCTTTTTTGGGGTAGAAAAAGGATATTTGCAGCACCTTTTTAGGGTTAGAAAAAGGATATTTGCAGCACCTTTTTTGGGTTAGAAAAAGGATATTTGCAGCACCTTTTTAGGGTTAGAAAAAGGATATTTGCAGCATCTTTTTAGGGTTAGAAAAAGGATATTTGCAGCACCTTTTTAGGGTTGGAAAAAGGATATTTGCAGCACCTTTTTAGGGTTGGAAAAAGGATATTTGCAGCACCTTTTTTGGGTTGGAAAAAGGATATTTGCAGCACCTTTTTAGGGTTAGAAAAAGGATATTTGCAGCACCTTTTTGGGTCAGAAAAAGGATATTTGCAGCACCTTTTTTGGGTTAGAAAAAGGATATTTGCAGCACCTTTTTAGGGTTAGAAAAAGGATATTTGCAGCATCTTTTTAGGGTTAGAAAAAGGATATTTGCAGCACCTTTTTAGGGTTGGAAAAAGGATATTTGCAGCACGTTTTTAGGGTTGGAAAAAGGATATTTGCAGCACCTTTTTAGGGTTACAAAAAGGATATTTGCAGCATCTTTTTTGGGTTAGAAAAAGGATATTTGCAGCACCTTTTTAGGGTTAGAAAAAGGATATTTGCAGCACCTTCTTTGGGTTAGAAAAAGGATATTTGCAGCATCTTTTTTGGGTTAGAAAAAGGATATTTGCAGCACCTTTTTAGGGTTGTTAAAAGGATATTTGCAGCAGTTTTTTTGGGTTGGAGAAGTGTTTTCTACCCTCCCAAACCTTGGATCCCCAGCGACATGAGGAACCCATCACAGCAGCACAGAAAAGCTGACGGAACCCAGAATATCTTCCACTGCTGTTGGTCAGATTGACTGGATTTTTATTGCTTTTTTCCAGTTTTTTTTCCATGAATTCCCTTAAATTAAGCAGATAAACTTTTGTTGTTCTCCAAAGGATTGTCCAGACCATCCCAAAGTAACACCACAAGAACCTGCAGCGCTGGGTGAGTATGAAAATGTGCGCGATTCGGGTCAAAAACGGAACCAAACGTGAACGCAGCAAAGCAGCACCGCGGGGTGATGGACCCGGCTGTGGGATACTCACTGAAGCCAAACCACGAGCCCAAAAAAAAGCGCAAATCCATAAATTGCCCTTTCCGGCAGCGGCGCCGGAGAGTTCTCAACCATCCCCGGCTCCTCCCTTTAACTCGGCGGGGAGGGCGGAGAAGGGACGCGGGGATGGACACGGGGATTTCCTGGGGAGCTCCTCGGGGGGATCCCCGGCTGCGGGGGCCGCACCCGTCCTGGGACAGGAGCAGGAGGAGGAGCAGGAGGAGGAGAAGGAAGAGGAGGAAGAGGAGGAAGAGGAAGAAGGGAAGGGAGGAAGGGAGGGAGGGAGGGAGGGAGGAAGGGAGGGAGGCGCTCCCACCCCCCGCCCCCGCTTCCGCACCGCCCACATCCGGTCACGCGCGCAGGCGCACGGCCCGCGGATTGGCCGCTGCCCGTGACGTCAGAAGGCGGGCGGCCAATGGGCGGTGCGTCTGGTGGGCGGGGCCCGCTGGGGCGGCGGGAGCGGCTGCGGCGCAGCGGCGGCAGCGGATCGGGATCGGAATCGGAATTGGGATCGGGATCGGATTGGAATCGGGATCGGAGCGGTGCGTGCGCGATGCGGGGATGGGCAGAGGAATGGAGGGAGGGATGGAGGGAGGGAGCGGTGGCTGCTCGGCCGCCTTCCCCCGCGCCTCTCCCGGCCCGGAGCCGCCGCTCGCTGCCCGGTCAGTGCCCGGCTCCGTGACCGGCGCTCCCGGCCCGCCCGCGGCGGAGCGCGGTGCCGTGCGCCTCTCCGGGCTCTGGCAGTCCGTGCCGGCGGGACAAGGCACGTCAGCGGCCAGCCCGGCTTGTTCCGGGATCGGATGGCGGCGGGGGGGAGCCCGGGAGCTGCCGGGACTGGGCGGGGTGTGCGGCGTCCCGGGATGGAGCCGGAGCGCGGGGCTGCAGCCACGTGTGCCGGGGTGTACCCGCGATTCCCGGGATACAGCCGCGATTCCCGCGATGTACCCGTCATTCCCAGGGTGTACCCGTGATTCCCAGGGTGTACCCGCGATTCCCGGCGAGTTCAGCCGCGATTCCCGGGAAGTTCAGCCGCGATTCCCGGGGGTTCAGCTGTGATTCCCGAGGTGCAGCCGGAATTTCCGGGGTGCAGCTGCAATTCCCGAGGTGCAGCCGGAATTTCCGGGGTGCAGCCGTGATTCCCGGGGTGCAGCCGAGATGCCGTCGTGATTCCCGGGGGTTCAGTCGCGATTCCTGGGGTTCAGCCGGGATTCCCGGGATGCAGCCGTGATTCCCGGGGTTCAGTCGGGATTCCCGGGGGTTCAGCCGCGATTCCCGGGATGCAGCCGCGATTCCCGGGGTTCAGCCACGATTCCTGGGGATTCAGCTGCGATTCCCGAGGTGCAGCCGGAATTTCCGGGGTTCAGCTGCAATTCCCGAGGTGCAGCCGGAATTTCCGGGGTGCAGCCGTGATTCCCGGGGTGCAGCTGAGATGCAGCCGGGATTCCCGGGGATTCAGTCGCGATTCCTGGGGGGTTCAGCCCCGATTCCCGGGGGTTCAGCTGTGATTCCCGAGGTGCAGCCGGAATTTCCGGGGTGCAGCTGCAATTCCCGGGATGCAGCCGGGATTCCCGGGGGTTCAGCCGCGATTCCGGGGGTTCAGCCGCGATTCCGGGGGTTCAGCCGCGATTCCCGGCATGCAGCCAGGGAGCAGTTGCAATTCCTGGGGGTTCAGCCATGATTCCCGAGGTTCAGCCGCGATTCCCGGGGGTTCAGCCGCGATTCCCGGGGGTTCAGCTGTGATTCCCGAGGTGCAGCCGGAATTTCCGGGGTGCAGCTGCAATTCCCGGGATGCAGCCGGGATTCCCGGGGATTCAGTCGCGATTCCGGGGGTTCAGCCGGGATTCCCGGGATGCAGCCGCGCTTCCCGAGATGCAGCCGCAATTCCCGGGATGCAGCCAGGGTTCAGCCGGGATTCCCGGGATGCAGCCAGGGTGCAGCTGCAATTCCTGGGGGTTCAGCCGGGATTCCCGGGATGCAGCCGCGATTCCCGGGATGCAGCCGCGATTCCCGGGATGCTGCTCTTCGGCCCGGCAGGGATAACGTGTCCCATCTCCTGCTGCCGTGCAGATCAGAGTTAGTCTCTGTGCCAAGCTTCCAGCCAGGCTTAGGCTGGCTGTGCTCAGCATTAAGCTCTGCCTAAGTGCTGCACGGTTTTCCCAAGAGCCAGCACAGTGAGATTTAGCAGGGAGATCCTTGGAAGTGTTGGCATCTCCCGGTGTTTGTGTTCCTGGTGTTTCTCACCCTCTGTTTCTCTCAGGGTGATGTGCCATGGCTGATCCTGTCTCCAAATCCGACCTCGTTGCAGCCTTGGCTCTCTTTGCTGGTGATCCAACCTATTTCCAGCTGGTAAGTGCAGTTGGAGCTCCATGGGAAGCTGTAACCCTGATTTTTGCAGTTTTTCTAAGCCTTCTGATTGTTTGCATTCTTGTAAGGAACTTTCTCACACGCTTTAGGCTTTAGATAACTTATTGTTTTGCATTCTTTTATGGAGGAGGAGAAATTTGTTTTGTCCAGTGTCATTGGAGAGGTGGCACTGTCACCCTCCAATCCACTGCCACTTTTGGAAATCTATAAAAGTTGGAGTCAGAAATGAAAAAGTCCTTTTTTACCTTGGAAAGAGCAGCAAGTTGTTTTGTGTCCTATAGTGACAGGAAACTTGCAGGATGTTCTAGGGGGGTTTTACCCAGATCTGGCTCTGGCACAGGGTGCCCAGAGCACCTGTGGCTGCCCTGGATCCCTGGAATGTCCAAGGCCAGGTTGGAAATTGGGGATGGAGCAGCCTGGGACAGTGGGAGGTGTCCCTGCCATGGCAGGGGTGGGATGGGTTTATGTTTAAATTCCCTTCCAACCAGAATCATTCTGGGATTCTCTGATCAGATCTCCAGAGTCATTCCCAGTGCTGATGGACTCAAGCTGCTGTCTGGCCATGATTCCCTTACAAAAACCCCAAAATTGGGGCAGAGCCAGAGGCTGTGTCCCCTGCCAGCAGCGGGGGGACACTGCTGGGTGCAGCTGCTGTCACACAACCTGCCCAACCGGTTGGTCCTGTGGCTGTTCCTGGGCTGACACTCAGTGCCTGTCCCTGCAGGGCATCCAGCTCTGGGGCCCTGGGGTTTAACCTCTGGGGCCCTGGGATTTCAGCTCTGGGCTCCTGGGATTTAACCTCTGGGGCCCTGGGATTTAACCTCTGGGCTCCTGGGATTTAACCTCTGGGGCCCTGGGATTTCAGCTCTGGGCTCCTGGAATTTCAGCTCTTGATTCCTGGAATTTAAACTCTTGGCCTGTGGGATTTCAGCTCTGGGTTCCTGGGATTTCAGGTCTGAGCCCCTGGGATTTCAGCTCTTGGCCCCTGGGATTTCAGCTCTGGGCTCCTGGAATTTCAGCTCTTGATTCCTGGAATTTAAACTCTTGGCCTGTGGGATTTCAGCTCTGGGTTCCTGGGATTTCAGCTCTTGCTTCCTGATATTTCAGCTCTTGGCTCCTATGGGATTTCGGCTCTTGGTTCCTGGGATTTCAGCTGTGACTTCCTGGGATTTCAGCTCTTGGCTGCTGTGGGATTTCAGCTCTTGCCCTGTGGGATTTCAGCTCTTGGCTCCTGTGGGATTTCAGCTCTTGGCTTGTGGAATTTCAGCTCTTGGCCCCTGGGATTTTCCCTTTGGGTTCCTGGGATTTGAGCTGTTGTTTCCTGGGATTTCAGCTCTGGGTTCCTGGGATTACAGTTCTGGGCTTCTGGGATTTCAGCTCTGGGTTCCTGGGATTTCAGCTCTTGGCCCTTGGGATTTCAGCTCTTGGCCTCTGGAATTTCAGCTCTGGGCTCCTGGAATTTCAGCTCCAGCCATGTGGGATCTCAGCTCTTAACCCTTGGGATTTCAGCTCTTGGCCCCTGGCATTTCAGCTCTTGGTTCCTGGGATTTCAGCTCTTGGTTCCTGATATTTCAGTTCTTGGCCCCTGGGATTTCAGCTCTGGGCCCCTGGGATTTCAGCTCTTGGCTTGTGGAATTTCAGCTCTTGGCCCCTGGGATTT
>CM019902.1:114440349-114488964 GCA_009764595.1 Geothlypis trichas | reverse complement strand
TGTGATTCCCTGATTCAAGGCCATCCTCACTTAACCAAACCCTTTCCAGCAGCCCAGCCCTGTCCCTGGGGAGCAGCTCAGAGCCCTCCAGGAGCTGCACAGGTCCCTCCCAGTCTCTCCTGGGCAATCTGACAAGTCTTGTCCCATGCCCAGGGACCCTCCATGGCCTCCACAGACAGTGACTGATCTGCCACAAAAGTCCAGTTAAACCCAGTCACTTCTCAAAAATAAAATAACATCACACAATAATTATATTTGTTAAATGACAGGCTCAGTGCATCATCCAGTAACCCTTTTTAACCATGGCAGTGCATTTTGGCCTGAAATAAAAATCTCCTACCAGTGTGAGTTACTTCCCTAAAATGTCCTCATATATCCCTCCCTGGGGACATTCCAGAGTTTTCTGGACCCAGCCCTGTGCCCTGTGCTCTGGGATGGCCCTGCTGGAGCAGGGAGGTGACCCCAGGGACCCCTGTGCTCCCTCCCAGCCTGACCCATCCTGGCATTCTGTGATCCCCACACAAAGCTGAGCATTCCCTGCTTCCCATCACTTCCACCCCAGGAGCAGCTCTGACACCTGAGGGCCTTGAAGGAAAAGTTCCATTTGAGAAAAGAGAATTTTTTGTGCTCAAAACATTCACCTGGGCAGGCCTTACCTTGGCAGTGTTGCAGAAGGCCTCAAACACCCCCACATTTTTGGCACTGAGCTGCAGATTCACTGAGCCCTCCATGGTTAAGGAGATCCCCTGGTGCTGCACCGTGTCCTTGCTGGTGATGACCACCACTCCAGAAAGGATTTCCTAAGAGCAAAGAGGAAAACATTTGTTTAAATCCATTTTTTCATAGCTGTTATCTAAACAGCCTGGAATTGATCTCCAAACTCCAGAAAAATCCTGTGCCCACAGAATGGTGTAACCTTGTCAGGACAGAAAAACAAAATTTCTTCCTTCCTGATGAAGAAATTTAGGATGAGACAGAGAACCAACATCATCTGAACTCTACCAGAATTCCTGCATTTCCAGAATCCCAGGCTCAGGATCAGAATCCCAAGCTCAGGATGAGAGCTCTGCACTTTTGGTTTTTCTTTAAAAACACCATCCTCCTCTTGGCTGAAGTATTAACCTGAGCTTCAACTTCTTCCCATAGTTTCAAGGTTTTCCTGTCCAGGAAGATGAAAAACCTTTCTTTTGGGTCAGCTGGAACAGCCAAGTTGTGTTTGTGCTGGAATAACCTGCCAGGAGGAATTGCTGTATGAAAATTGGGATGGTCAGGACAGGAGAGGGGAAAAAGGCACAACTGGAAAAGGGATGGCCAAGCTCAGGGTGAGATTCACCTCCAGAGGGGAGCAGAAGAGATTCAAAATATAAAAAATGAACACAAAGAAAGTTTTGAAATGAATCTGAATGAAAGGCAGGAGCTGTGTGACCCCAGGAATGTTGTCACTCATGGCATGAAGGATGTGCTGCCCACAAAATTTCCTTTGCACAAAAATGCTTCATGCTCAAAGTGTCAGCTCAGACTTTTTAACACTGAAAACCTGGTGAACTGCAGGACAGCAGCACACAGCTCCCTCCACACATGCAGAATCTCCTTCAATCCTGAAATATTCCCAGCTGGAAAGGACTGAGAACTGGAGAATTCCCTGAGCTCCTTCCCCAGACAAACAGGCCCCAAGGAGCAGCTCCCTCCAGCCACGGGACAATCCCTGCTCACTCTGCACCCAACCCCTCCAAGCCAGGATCTCTCCTGCAGAATGGCAATTCTGGCAGATTTTTGTCTTTCCTGGTGGCACAGGATGGCAAAAATGGGTCAGGGGGGGTTGAGGGCAGCAGGAGAACATCCCCATCCCAGCAAGGGTGACATCCTGAGAGCCTGGGCAGGGGAAGGGCAGCAAGGGGGAAATGCTGGAACAGGAGCATAAAGGGACAGCGAAGAAAAGCTGACCTCAATTCTGCACTGCTCTGCTGAGGGGCCTTAATTAGCACAAGCAATTAGGTTATTGCTGTAAAAAATGAGTCCAGCTCAGCTCTGAGAAGCAAGGACAACCCTGAAGATGTGAAGTGCTTTAACAAAGGAGATGTTTCCTGTCACACAGCAACAATGCCAGAGCTGCTGCCTGCTCGTGGGAAGGCGGCAGGAAAGGGAAGGAGACTGGAAGTTCAATGTCAAATTTGCTTTCAAAATTTGATCAGAAATGCAAAATAACAGCTCAAAATTCTGCCCCTGTGCTCGGGTGAGAGCCCAGGCCTGGGCCCAGCCCAGGGAGGAGCTGGAGCTGCTGCAGAGAGCCCAGAGGAGGCTCCAGGATGAGCAGAGGGATGGAGCAGCTGTGCTGGGAGGAAAGGCTGGCACAGCTGGCATTGTTCACCTGCACAGGAGAAGCTTTGGGCTGAGCTCAGGGTGGCCTTGCAGGGCCTGAAGGAGCCCCAGGAAAGCTGGAGAGAGACAATTGCCAGGGGATGCAGGGACAGCACACAGGGAATGGCTGCACACTGAAAAATTACAGGTTCAGATCAGATATTAGGAACAATTTCCTCCCTGTGAGGGTGGGCAGGGCTGGGATGGAATTCCACCCCTGGATCCCTGGCAGTGCCCAAGGCCAGGCTGGACACTGGGGCTGGAGCAGCCTGGCACAGTGGGAGCTGTCCCTGCACTGGTTTATTTTAAGGTCCCTTCCATGCATAATCAAGGTTTGCATCTCCTTTCTCTCCCTAGGAAATTCCTATTAAAAATCCATGTTGTATCCCTGGTGTGGAGCTCTTCAATCACTGTGTATTTACCCCAGACTTACAGATTCCAGTTAATGAACTAAAATTGAACCTTTTCACATGGAGTTAAAGTGGAAGGTAGAAACAAAACTGACAGATTGACTGACCAGAAATATCCCAATTTCAGCTTAAAACACAGGGAATATTCCTTTCCATTCCAATAAAAAATTCATTTAAAAGTTATACAAAGCAAGGCAGGCTCAGTCAAATTAAAAATGGACACAGCATTGAGAAACTGAAATAGGTAAATAAAAAACTGCTAATAATTTATAATTTTATAGTGCACAAAATGATGTTTAAGTGAGACACAGACAGTGTTTACCCCTCTGGAGCCATTCCTAAAGGAAATATTTCATCTCTGCCAAAGCCACTCTCTAGATAATCTGACAATTGCAGGGCAGATGCTGCACACCCTTCCTTTCAAATCCAGTTTTCCAGGATTAAAATCATTCAATAAATGGAATTCCGGTGGATGGGAAGGATTTTTATGATACAAGCGCAAGAAAAATGAGGGATCTGAACATTGCTGCTGAGCAACTCGGGATTTCTAGGTAAAAAATGATAAAAATTAAAAACATTCCTTCCCTTTCAAGCCACACCGGGCTCTGCAGAGCTGGTCAGGATCTTCCCGCGATCCCCAGGAAATGGGGAAGGACAAAAAGCAGCGCTGGATCCCAAAGGCAACGCCCGAATCCCGCACAGAGCACCGGGAAACCGCCGGGAGCGGGACAGCTCCGGCAGGGAGCGGGAAAGAGACGGGAGAGGGGAAAGAGCCAGGGAAGGGCGGGGGAAAGGACACACGGACAGGGACACACGGACAGGGACACACGGACAGGGACACCGGGAAACCGCCGGGAGCGGGACAGCTCCGGCAGGGAGCGGGAAAGAGACGGGAGAGGGGAAAGAGCCAGGGAAGGGCGGGGGAAAGGACACACGGACAGGGACACCGGGAAAGCTTTGGGACACACGGACAGGGACACAGGGACAGGGACACACGGACAGGGACACACGGACAGGGACACCGGGGCAGGGACACCGGGAAAGCTTTGGGACACACGGACAGGGACACACGGACAGGGACACACGGACAGGGACACCGGGAAAGCTTTGGGACACACGGACAGGGACACACGGACAGGGACACGGGGACAGGACACACGGACAGGGACACACGGACAGGGACACATGGACAGGGATACCGGGAAAGCTTTGGGACACACGGACAGGGACACACGGACAGGGATACCGGGACAGGGACACGGGGACAGGGACACACGGACAGGGATACCGGGACAGGGACACGGGGACAGGGACACACGGACGGGGACACACGGACAGGGACACACGGACAGGGACACCGGGAAAGCTCCGGGACACACGGACACAGAGAAAGCTCAAGGACACACGGACAGGGACACCGGCAAAGTTCTGGGACACACGGACAGGGACACGGGGACAGGGACATACGGACAGGGACACAGGGAAAGCTTTGGGACACACGGACAGGGACACGGGGACAGGGATACCGGGAAAGCTCCGGCACACACAGACAGGGACACACGGACAGGGACACACAGACAGGGACACACGGACAGGGACACCGGGAAAGCTTTGGGACACACGGACAGGGACACACGGACAGGGACACCGGGGCAGGGACACCGGGAAAGCTTTGGGACACACGGACAGGGACACACGGACAGGGACACACGGACAGGGACACCGGGAAAGCTCCGGGACACACGGACAGGGACACACGGACAGGGACACGGGGACAGGGACACGGGGACAGGACACACGGACAGGGACACCGGGAAAGCTTTGGGACACACGGACACAGAGAAAGCTCAAGGACACACGGACAGAGACACACGGACAGGGACACAGGAACAGGGCACAGGGACACGGACACACGGACAGGGACACCGGCAAAGTTCTGGGACACACGGACAGGGACACGAGGACAGGGATACCGGGAAAGCTCCGGGACACACAGACAGGGACACACGGACAGGGACACACAGACAGGGACAACGGGACAGGGACACCGGGACAGGGGACACGGGGAAAGCTCCGGGACACACGGACAGGGACACGGGGACACCGGGAAAGCTCCGGGACACACGGACAGGGACACACGGACAGGGAAAGCTCCGGGACACATGGACAGGGACACACGGACAGGGAAAGCTCCGGGACACATAGACCAGGACACACGGACAGGGAAAGCTCCGGGACACATCGACCGGGACACACGGACAGGGAAAGCTCCGGGACACATCGACCGGGACACATGGACAGGGAAAGCTCCGGGACACACAGCCAGGGACACACGGACAGACGGCGCCACCGCGGCAGCACCGACAGGAGAGGGCGATCGACTCCGCCCGCCGAGGAGTCCCCGCTGCCAGCGCCGAGCCCGGAGCCCAGCGGGGACCCCGAAGTGTCCCCGACAGACTCAGGGAGCCCCAGAACAGCCGGGCTGGGAAGGGACCGCTGGGGATGGCAGAGTCACCTGGAGCAGGTGACAGGAACGTGTGAAGGGGGTCTGGAATGTCCCCAGGGAGGAGACCCCAGCCCCTCCCTGGGCAGCTGTGCCAGGGCTCTGCCTCCTTTTATCCCTGGAGAGACAGAAGTTGTGCCTCCTGTGAGGGGAACTGCTGGGCTCAGGCCCTGCCCGTGGCTCTGGGGCCATTGCTGGGCCTGGAGCAGAGCCTGGGCCTGCTCTGAGCTCTGCACACAGGGACAGACACAGGGACAGACACAGGGACAGACACAGGGACAGATACAGGGACAGACACAGGGACAGACACAGGGACAGACACCGGGATAGAAACAGGGATAGACACAAAGACAGCCAGGGACAGACAGGGACCCCTGGGACCTCCAGGGAAAGACAGGGACAGACACAGGGACAGACACAGGGACAGACAGGGACAGACACAGGGACAGACACAGGGACAGACACAGGGACAGACACAGGGACAGACACAGGGACAGACACAGGGACAGACACAGGGACAGGCACAGGGACAGACACAGGGACAGACACAGGGACAGGCAGGGCTGAGGCCCCTCTCTCTCCCTGGGGCTCCTCTCCAGGCTGAGCAGCCCCAGCTCCCTCAGCCTTTCCTGGGCACGGAGCTGCTCCAGGCCCTTGCTCAGCTCCAGGAGCTCCTGGCCCTGCTGTGCTGAGGAGCCAGAGCTGGGCACAGCAGCCAGAGGTGCCCCCAGGGCTGGGCACAGGGGCAGCATCAGCCCTGACCTGCTGGCAATGCCCATTCTGATGCCCCCCAGGACAGCCCTGCCCTCCCCGGCCGCTATTCCCCGCTGTCTCCCGCTGTTCCGGTGGCTCTATCGCGACACACGCACCCCATCCCGATAGACTTTCCCGGCGCGTTTCACCCTCACGTCCAGCGTCGTCCCCATCGCTCCGTCACGTGACCGACGCCTCACGTGACCCACGGGCGGGGGTGCGCGGGAGCCCCGCCCCCTCCACATCCGGGTCCTCGCCGTCGTCACTTCCCAGCCGCTGACGCCGCTTCCCGCGCGGCCACGCCCACTGCCCCCGGTTGTCATAGCAATGCGCGGGCGGGGTGAGTGACGCAACACCGTCGCCCGCGGGAAACTACGAATCCCGGCGTGCTTTGCGCGCCGGCAGCGCCCGCTGCGGGCCGGGGAGCCGCGTGGGTTGATGGGAGTTGTAGGCGCGGCCGCCACTGCCTCACGCGGCCCGCCAGTGTCGCCTGTCGCGACTGTGGGGCGGTGACAATGGGAGCCCGGGAAAGGCTTTGCTGTGCTGAAATGTTTCCCTCTGAGTGCATTGCACAGCCGCAAGCACCGATATAAACGAGGAGAGAACTTGTCTCCGTTCTAATTCCACCGGGGTTCATCGCTTTGAATTCCCAAAAACGGGCCGGCCGCGGTGCCCAGAGCTCCCTCAGCCCGAATTCCGATAAATTCAGGAAGGCAAAGCCTTGCAAAGCACTCAGCGAGGGATTCCCCCTTGAAAACCCAGAGCTGGGAAATGCTCGGTGTGGGAATGCCCGAGGGCTGAGGGAAATGCTGCCTTCTCCTCCAGGTGTGGCCTCAGCCGGAATTCCCGTGATTACAGCGGAACCGGGACTCGTCCATCGCTGGAACTGCAAATCCTGAGGGAAATCTCTACAGCAGGAGCCGAGTTCTGAATGTTATTGCTTTCCTGAGGCATTATTTTCACTTCATTCTTCACACATTGTTCACTAAAATAGATTTTATTCGGATTTACATCGTTAAAATAAACATAACCTTGTCAGTGGTGGGAGTTCCTGGAGGATGGTTCTGTCCTCTTCCTCCTCAGCCCTCCGTACCCAAACCCGTCCCTGTTCCTTCCTCTGGTGTGCGTATGGAAAACTGGGCAAAACCCACTGCAAGCTCCTCTTTTGGGGGAAAAAACTGAGATATAAAATTGTCCCACATTTCAGGAAAGAGAGGGAAGGTGGTCATTGTAAAAATACAGGAGCATTTAACTGGGATCACTGAATATTAATGGCAGGACACGGGTAGCTGAGTAGCTGAGGTAGGTAATTACTGTCATTAATTAGTGTGGGGCAGATAAAGAGGGATTTTTTTCTTTTACTTTTTACCCCATTCAAGGAAAAGAGGAAAATAAAAGCCTGGACAGCACAGCTGCTTCTGAGTGCGAAGATTTGTTTTGCCATCACTTTCACAATCAGCTGTTTTTCTTGGGAAACTTTTTCCAAGGTACTTGAGTGACTCATTTCTAGGAACTGGAGCCTCGTGTCCAGGAAAAGCTCCTGTTGGAGCAGGCAGGAGCTGCCCCTGTGCCTGGCAACAGAGATCCCACAAACAAACCAGGGAGCACACGGGGAACCGTGTCCCAGCCCGGGGACACTGAGAGCTCAGCACAAAGAATTCCAGAGTGGTTTGGGACTTAAAGATCACCCAGGGCCACCCCTGCCATGGCAGGGACACCTCCCACTGTCCCCAGTGTCCAGCCTGGCCTTGGGCACTGCCAGGGATGCAGGGGTGGAATTCCATCCCAGCCCTGCCCACCCTGCCAGGGAACAATTCCTCATTGCCCAGATCCCACCCAGCCCTGCCCTCTGGCAGTTTAAACCATTCCCCCTTGTCCTGTCACTCTTTGTCCATATAAAAAAATCCCTCTTCCTCCTTTTTAAACCCTCCTTCTCCTGTGCAGGTGAACAATGCCAGCTGTGCCAGCCTTTCCTCCCAGCACAGCTGCTCCATCCCTCTGCTCATCCTGGAGCCTCCTCTGGGCTCTCTGCAGCAGCTCCAGCTCCTCCCTGGGCTGGGGCAGCTCTGCAGGTGCAGGAAATAAAATGATTAAAAAAACCCAAAAAACAAAAACCAGAAAATCAAACCATCAAACAAAAACCACACCAAACAAACCCTCCAAAAATAAAAAACCCAACCAACAACAACTAAAAACCCAAATAAAAAAAAAACAACTGAAAACACAAATAAAAACACATCAAACAAACCCTCCAAAAATAAAAAACCCGACCAACAACAACTAAAAACCCAAATTAAAAAAAAAAAACAACTGAAAACACAAATAAAAACACATCAAACAACCCCTCCAAAAATAAAAACACAACCAACAACTAAAAACCCAAATTAAAAAAACCAACTGAAAACACAAATAAAAACACATCAAACAACCCCTCCAAAAATAAAAACACAACCAACAACAACTAAAAACCCAAATTAAAAAAACCAACTGAAAACACAAATAAAAACACATCAAACAAACCCTCCAAAAATAAAAAACCCGACCAACAACAACTAAAAACCCAAATTAAAAAAAAACAACTGAAAACACAAATAAAAACACATCAAACAAACCCTCCAAAAATAAAAAACCAACCAAAAACAACTAAAAACCCAAATAAAAAAAAAACAACTGAAAACACAAATAAAAACACATCAAACAAACCCTCCAAAAATAAAAAACCCGACCAACAACAACTAAAAACCCAAATAAAAAAAACAACTGAAAACACAAATAAAAACACATCAAACAAACCCTCCAAAAATAAAAACCCAACCAACAACTAAAAACCCAAATAAAAAAAACAACTGAAAACACAAATAAAAACACATCAAACAAACCCTCCAAAAATAAAAACCCAACCAACAACAACTAAAAACCCAAATAAAAAAAAAAACAACTGAAAACACAAATAAAAACACATCAAACAAACCCTCCAAAAATAAAAAACCCAACCAACAACAACTAAAAACCCAAATAAAAAAAACCAACTGAAAACACAAATAAAAACACATCAAACAAACCCTCCAAAAATAAAAACCCAACCAACAACAACTAAAAACCCAAATAAAAAAAAAACAACTGAAAACACAAATAAAAACACATCAAACAACCCCTCCAAAAATAAAAAACCCGACCAACAACAACTAAAAACCCAAATTAAAAAAAACAACTGAAAACACAAATAAAAACACATCAAACAAACCCTCCAAAAATAAAAAACCCGACCAACAACAACTAAAACCCCAAATTAAAAAAAACAACTGAAAACACAAATAAAAACACATCAAACAAACCCTCCAAAAATAAAAACCCAACCAACAACTAAAAACCCAAATTAAAAAAACCAACTGAAAACACAAATAAAAACACATCAAACAACCCCTCCAAAAATAAAAACACAACCAACAACAACTAAAAACCCAAATAAAAAAAAAACAACTGAAAACACAAATAAAAACACATCAAACAAACCCTCCAAAAATAAAAAACCCGACCAACAACAACTAAAAACCCAAATATGCAAAACAAAAAAACCCCAAACAAACAGCAAAGAAAGAAACAAAACCAACAAACAAACAACAACAACAACAAAAAAAACACCAAAAAAAAACCAAATTAAAAAAATATATACACAAAAAAAGCCCTAAACCCAGAAAGCAGGAGGAATAAAAAGAGTTGTTCAAGGAGAGAAGTGTCCCCATGTGGGACAGGTCATCACTGTCAGCCCAGGTGAATTCCCTTCCCACCTCCAGGCTGAGGGCACCAATATTCCCCTGAGAAGTCCCTTTCCCCTTTATCTTGGATTTTCTGAAGGAATTCCCATTCCCAAACCAAGCTAAATTTGTCAGTGTGGAATTGCCCAGATTTGGGGTGGATTTTCTAAGTGGACAAATGCAGCAGCCCTGACAATGAGAGGGCTCGGTGCCAACAATTCCAGATTTTCCTCTGATGCTCAAACTCCTTCACTGATTTTACTGAAATCTTCTAAAATAATTCAGTGAGAAGTGGATACCCTGTAAATTTATAATTTGGATCAACCAAAAGAAATCCTTTTACTGAGCAGGACATTTCTGTAAGGTCTGGGGGAATGGTTTTAAATGGACAGAGGGCAGGGCTGGGTGGGATCCTGGCAATGAGGAATTGTTCCCTGGCAGGGTGGGCAGGGCTGGGATGGAATTGCATCCCTGCATCCCTGGCAGTGCCCAGGGCCAGGCTGGACACTGGGGACAGTGGGAGGTGTCCCTGCCATGGCAGGGGTGGCACTGGATGAGCTTTAAATTCCCTCCCAGCCCAAATCCAGATTTTATTATTCCTGCTCTGATCCCCTCTGCCTTCCCCCTGTGATTTGAATTCCATCCCCTCAGCACTCACTCCCTGTGCCCAGGTTCCTTCCAGAGCCATCCCTGGGAGCTGATCCCTGTGCAAACCCAGCTGGGAATGGCTGCAGTGCCAGAGGGCAGGGCTGGGTGGGATCTGGGCAATGAATTTATAATTTGGATCAAGCAAAAGAAATCCTTTTACTGAGCAGGACATTTTTGTAAGGTCTGGGGGAATGGTTTTAAATGGACAGAGACAGGACTGGGTGGGATCTGGGCAATGAGGAATTGTTCCCTGGCAGGGTGGGCAGGGCTGGGATGGAATTCCATCCCTGCATCCCTGGCAGTGCCCAATGCCCAAGGTTGGACACTGGGACAGGGGAAGGTGTCCCTGCCATGGTTTTGGGATGGGATTTAAGGATCCCTTCCACCCCAAACTTCTCTGGGATTCTGTGATTAAGGAGCTCTGGATTAATGAAGAAAAGGTTGGCAGCTCTTAATCACTTAATTTAATTGTTACTGCTGCTGGTTGA
Organism: Geothlypis trichas; assembly: GCA_009764595.1. Classification (NCBI taxonomy): domain Eukaryota; kingdom Metazoa; phylum Chordata; class Aves; order Passeriformes; family Parulidae; genus Geothlypis; species Geothlypis trichas. The sequence continues at coordinate 114,478,049 of CM019902.1, read as the reverse complement.
TGCATTGCTGTTTTTAGCTCCAAGAACATGATTAAATAAAATATTCTGGTTGTTTCTGAGTTTATCACAAAGGGTTAACCAGGAGGGTACAGATTTTGCTCAAATCCATTTTGGATGTGACTCCACTTGTGGAGTCAACCAGATCCAAACTTGACTTGGATCTTCATTTGTTGTTTTCAAGTTTGGTGAGCCAGAACTGAATAAAAGAACTCCAATAACAAATGAACCTGAACTGAAACCCAAGGGAAAATCTGTGTGAACTCAGAACCATCCAAACATTTGTTTTTATTCCTGATCAGCACAGAATCCTCATGGAATGGTTTGGGTTGGAAGAGACTTGAAAGAGCATCCAGTTCCAAACCCTTCCACTTTTCTACCTGATTATTTCTGGGGCATCATTTAACAAATAGATTTAAATGATTTAGAATAATTCCATTTCTATATTTAAATGATTTAGAATAATTCCATTTCTATATTTGTCTCAACCCAGAGCTGAAATGTATGGATTAATTGGTTTGGAATGACAGCATTCCTCATTTGGGATAACCTAGGGAACCTGGGGTTGCCCAAAGTTTTTTTGGGTACCCAGAACCAATTTTCCTGGGTTTTGGGATTTTTTATTTTGAAAGTTTTGAAATCTTTGCTCAGAGGACAGTGGTGTAGAATCACAGAATGGTTTGGATTGGGAAGGGATTTAACTTCAGGAATTCAGTGGGAGAAGTTCTACATTTTATACAAAATCATTTAAAAACTACACCTTAAGGAGCTCATGGATGATTAAATCTAATAAAAAAGTAATTTCAAATCTTGTTGATGTGTTGGACAGTTCTGAGATCATTCCATGGTTTCTGTAGGCACATTTGACAAATTGTTTTTACACCAAGGAGAGGGGAGAAGAAAAGTGATGCCCTGAAGAACAGGAAATAAATTGAAATCCATTCTTTTTGGTGGAGAAATCAGCAAATCCCACAAATTCTGCACCACACAAGTGGTGGTGATCCTGAAAGAAGAAAGGTAATAAAAAAAGAAATTAAAATCTCTGCACCCCACAGAGAGACTGTACACACATTAAATCTCACCAATAGTTTCTAAAATGTTTCCCCGTTGCACAGAAATTTCCTTTTCTGTAAAAATGATGTTTTAAAGTCTATCAGAGTTCAAAGAACTAGTAAGAAAATACTAAAGAAAGCAGAAAAATAATTATTATTTTTAAACTTAATTATTCACATAGCAAGGTGAGAAAAGCTGATTGAGATGAAACAAAACTGGGGGAACAACCAGGAGAAAAAGTCCAAAGAAAGTGTTTAATTTGAAAGAGGTACAATAAAAAAAAACCAAACCATAAATTATAATAATATTGGTGCAGGATTTTTAAAGGTATTTAAGAATGAACTAATTTTCCAGCCAAAATACAGAGTTTTGAAGGGAATTCCCTGAGAGGAAATGTCATAAATACTTTAAAAAAGGCTTGGACTGACTGAAAAATGCATTGAGCTGCTCTTGCCACTCAGGAGAATTAGCAAATAAGGAAAATAATGTTAAAAAACATATAGGGGTGGCAAAAACAGTGGATAAAACAAAACAATATATAATTTTTTTATATATTAAAAAAATATATTTGGCAGGAAAAGAAAATAATGACTGAATATCCTGAATAAAAAGTACTTAGGGATCAGAAAAAAATATTAAAGAATGAAATAATTAGATATTAATTAGGTAATTTTTCCTATTAAAAGGTTGTTACTGGATGTTGAGAGATTCTGAATGATGATGGGCAAGTTGATATCTTTAAAAATATCAACTTAAAAATATCAACTACCATGGTAAAAGAAACTCTTTACAAAACACTGAATTTTGCAGGCTTGTGTGTGAGAACTGATGGATATGGAGAAATTTTTGGGGAATTTATGTTTATTTTTATATTTTATTTATATAATTAGATTTATTTTTATATTTTATATTTATTTATATAATTTTAAATAACCGATGGCAGGATACAGGTATGGAGAATAAAACCACAAATAAACACAAAATAAATGCACATTCCAACTAAAACTTGTATATTCTGCCAGCAGCAATGAATTTTAGTAGATACAGTGTTAAAAAAAGGTGTTTGCATTTTCAAATAATATTAAAATAATAATGAAAAGTTTAATGAAAAATTAAAATTCACTGACTCTTTGAGTGCTGACAGACCTTGAAAAACAATTTGGGATTTATGCAGATATTGAAAACCTTGGCAGGTGTATTAAACAAAAATTGTGCTGCCCAACATTTTGTGGAAGCAAAATTTTGTAGTGACCTCAAATGGGACTGGAATGAAAAATAACTTCTAAATTTTTTTTTTAATATTGATTTGATACCAGGGGAAAAAAATTGCAGCAGGGAGTGACCTGCACACCCTCAGCTGTTTGCATTTTCCTTGCCATAAATAGATTTGAAACTCCAAGTGTAAGATTACAATTCGTGGCTCAGTTTTTTCTCCTGGTTGTAAGGAGTGAGTAACTGGGGGTGCTCATGGATATTTCCACCCTCACTGCTCAGGTGGTTGGAGCTTGCTGAGGCACTGAACACTGATTTTTTTATGTTTTTTTATGTCAAATAGGAGGAAAACTCTGTCACTCAGCCCTTTAAAGAGATTTTCCCATTATGGATTGGACACACCAACCAAAACTGTTGATTTAATGTTTTTAATGATATGTTTTCTGTATTTTAGATTGGAGTAAGGGACAGTATGGAAATTATTTTGAATTTTTATAGAAGGCTGGACAGGGTTTGGAGCAGCCTGGCACAGTGGGAGGTGTCCCTGCCATGGCAGGGGTGGCACTGGGTGAGCTTTGAGGTCCCTCCCAGCCCAAACCATTCCATGGCTCTGTGATGTCTGAGCTGAGCCTGAGGAGTGATCCCAGAGCCAAATCCTGATTCTGAGGAATGATCCCAGAGCCAAATCCTGATTCTGAGGAGTGATCCCAGAGCCAAATCCTGATTCTGAGGAATGATCCCAGAGCCAAATCCTGATTCTGAGGAATGATCCCAGAGCCAAATCCTGATTCTGAGGAGTGATCCCAGAGCCAAATCCTGATTCTGAGGAGTGATCCCAGAGCCAAATCCTGATTCTGAGGAATGATCCCAGAGCCAAATCCTGATTCTGAGGAGTGATCCCAGAGCCAAATCCTGATTCTGAGGAGTGATCCCAGAGCCAAATCCTGATTCTGAGGAGTGATCCCAGAGCCAAATCCTGATTCTGAGGAGTGATCCCAGAGCCAAATCCTGATTCTGAGGAGTGATCCCAGAGCCAAATCCTGATTCTGAGGAATGATCCCAGAGCCAAATCCTGATTCTGAGGAATGATCCCAGAGCCAAATCCTGATTCTGAGGAGTGATCCCAGAGCCAAATCCTGATTCTGAGGAGTGATCCCAGAGCCAAATCCTGATTCTGAGGAGTGATCCCAGAGCCAAATCCTGATTCTGAGGAGTGATCCCAGAGCCAAATCCTGATTCTGAGGAATGATCCCAGAGCCAAATCCTGATTCTGAGGAGTGATCCCAGAGCCAAATCCTGATTCTGAGGAATGATCCCAGAGCCAAATCCTGATTCTGAGGAGTGATCCCAGAGCCAAATCCTGATTCTGAGGAATGATCCCAGAGCCAAATCCTGATTCTGAGGAGTGATCCCAGAGCCAAATCCTGATTCTGTCAGGGCAGGAGCAGAGTGGGCAGGGCCCAGAGAGCATCAAGGTGTTAAAGGAGCACACAGAGAAAGCAAAATCACAGCGAAAATAAAATTCCTGTTCTTGCCTTTGAGTTCACAATGCAGCAGCTCCCCGGAAACCAAAAATCCCTGGTGCTGGCACAGCCCTGCCAGCCCATGCAGTGCCAGCTGTGCCCCGTGGGCACCTTGTCCCCAGCCCAGAGCACTCAGTGCCACCTGCAGGGGACACCTGCAGGGATGGGCACTGCAAAGCTCCCTGGGCAGCCCCTGCCAAGGTGTGGCAGTGCCAGTCCTGGGTTTCTCTGGGTCAGGATTGAGGGCACTTGAGATGGTGTTTCATGTTCACACTCAGGTGTTTATTATTTCTTATCAGTAAAACAGTCTCACTGCTGTGAGTTCTGCAGTTTTTCATCAGAAAGCACAAAATGCCCAACAATCTCTTGTTCCAAGGTCTTTTAAGACTGAACTATCCAATAAAGAGCTGACACCTGCATTATTTTCCCTTTTAACCCAATAACTGATCCCACAGAGCTGCAATGGGGATTTTCCTGCTCAATTACAAAATGCCACCCAAACCCATGGAGAAGGAGGAAGAAGAAGCATGAAGAACAAACCCAGGACAACACCCTGTGCCCTCCATCTTGCTTCCATCCACAACACACTAAAAACTCCAAAACCTCAATTTCTCACCCAGTGATGCACCTACACTGCTGTCTACAATCTATTTCACACTTTTGTGGATTCCAGTCTATTCTGGAGTTTAGGAAACTTTCTCCATGAATGAGGGTCAGAGTTAGTGCTGCCCTGGGGGTCAGGGCACCCCAGAGCAGACACAGAAATATTCCCTGTGTGCCCTGGGTTTCCAAGGCCTGAGCTCCCTTTCCATGGGCAAATTGCTGCTGCTGGCCAAGCTGAGCCTGCCCTGGCCCAGCCTGAGGCCGTTCCCTCTGCTCCTGTCCCTGTTCCCTGGGAGCAGAGCCCGACCCCCCCGGCTGTGCCCTCCTGGCAGGGACTTGTGCAGAGCCACAAGGGCCCCCTGAGCCTCCTTTGCTGCAGCCTCAGCCCCTGCCCAGCTCCTCAGGGATTCTCCAGCCCCTTCCCAGCTCCTCAGGGATTCTCCAGCCCCTGCCCAGCTCCTCAGGGATTCTCCAGCCCCTTCCCAGCTCCTCAGGGATTCTCCAGCCCCTTCCCAGCTCCTCAGGGATTCTCCAGCCCCTGCCCAGCTCCTCAGGGATTCTCCAGCCCCTGCCCAGCTCCTCAGGGATTCTCCAGCCCCTTCCCAGCTCCGTTCCCTGCCCTGGTCACGCTCCAGCCCCTCCAGGGCTCTCCTGCAGGACCAGAACTGGGCACAGCCCTCAATGTGAAATCTGTGCTGTCCCAAATCCCTGTTGTCCAAGAGCTGAAGAACTGCCTCACTGTGTTCCTCACCAACCAGCTGGGGCAGGCAAACATGAAGATCCATGGTTAAGTGCTCCCAGGATTTCCTGGGACAATGAGCTTCCCAGACAAAGCACCACATGGAAAATAATAATAATAGAAAGCCTTTATGCAAAAAAGCAAGAGGAGAATGGATGAAAAGCTGGCAGGATGTGAGGAAAGAAAAAAACAGAGCTGAAAGGTCACTTTTCAGAGAAGGAGAGGACACAGGAGGAGCCTGCAGGGAGCTGAGCTGTGCCTGGTGCTGCTGCATGAATCCCTCATGGTCTGGAGACAGGGGCAGGGCAGGGACACAGCCCAGCCTGCTGAAGGGATTGAGGTGTTCAGGTAAAGGAAAGGCAGAGGACAAAGTCAGGTGCAGATAAAGGGGTTGGCTGGGGAACTCAATAAAAACCTTACAAGAGTGAAGGACTGGATACTAAAATGGCAGAGAAAAATCTGATGTAGTAAAGTAGTGCACACTACTGAGCAGGGAAATTCTGTGTACATGGGGCTGGGCTCTTGGTTGGTTTTACACTCTCAACTGAGATCTTTGGGTTCTGATTAATATTGCCATGAAAATATCAGCACAATGTTCCCTTTTAGTGAGAGAAACAAATCAAATATTTGGAATTATTAAGAGCACAAAATAAAGAACAAACCAGAGAACACTGCAGCACACCTGCCCTGGTATAAATCCATAGTTCTGTGTGCATGGAGCACTGTGTGCAGTTCTTTCCCAGACATCTTAAAAAGGATTCCAGGACCTCAAGGAGCTGACAAAAAAGATGGAGAGAGACAATTTACAAGAGATGGAGAGACAGGACACAGGGAATGGCTCCAGTGCCAGAGGGCAGGGCTGGGTGGGATCTGGGCAATGAGGAATTGTTCCCTGGCAGGGTGGGCAGGGCTGGGATGGAATTCCATCCCTGCATCCCTGGCAGTGCCCAAGGCCAGGCTGGACACTGGGACAGTGGGAGGTGTCCCTGCCATGGCAGGGGTGGCCCTGGATGATCTTTCAGATCCCTTCCAACCCATCCCATGATTCCATCACTCTGCAGATCATCCCATGGTTCGTGGCTGCTGCAGTTGGTGTGACATGGACATAAGGAAAAGCCTTGCAGGACTTGAGTCTAAAGGGGAAATTCAAGCACTGAGTTTTTGATAAATTTTAACATTTTCTTGCTGTAACATCACTGATTCTAAACCTTTAACTCTGTTTTCCCCCCTGCCAAGGGCTGGTGTCCCCTCAGGTTCAGCAGATCTGCCCTGGTCACCCTGGGACACTGGGAGGTGTCCCTGCCATGGCAGGGGTGGCACTGGGTGATCTTTCAGATCCCTTCCAACCCAACCCATCCCATGATTCCCTCACTCTGCATCATTTGTGGCTGCTGCAGTTGGTGTGACATGGACATAAGGAAAAGCCTTGCAAGACTCGAGTCCAAAGGGGAAATTCAAGCACTGAGTTTTTGATAATTTTTAACATTTTCTTGCTGTAACATCATTGATTCTAAACCTTTAACTCTGTTTTGGCCCTACCAAGGGCTGGTGTCCCTTCAGGTTTAGCAGATCTGCCCTGGTCACCCTGGGACAGTGGGAGGTGTCCCTGCCATGGCAGGGGTGGCACTGGATGATCTTTCAGATCCCTTCCAACCCAACCCATCCCACGATTCCATCACTCTGCAGATCATCCCATTGTTTGTGGCTGCTGCAGTTGGTGTGACATGGACACAAGGAAAAGCCTTGCAAGACTCGAGTCTAAAGGGGAAATTCAAGCACTGAGTTTTTTGATAAATTTTAACATTTTCTTGCTGTAACATCACTGATTCTAAACCTTTAACTCTGTTTTCCCCCCTGCCAAAGGCTGGTGTCCCCTCAGGTTCAGCAGATTTGCCCTGGTCACCCTGGGACAGTGGGAGGTGTCCCTGCCATGGCAGGGGTGGCACTGGGTGGGCTTTGAGGTCCCTTCCACCCCAAACCATTCTGGGATTTTTGTTTTTCTGGGATCTCAACATGCCAGTTCTCAAAAACAGAATTTTGGAGCAAACTCCTCATCCCAGCATTGCGTCCCACCCTCAGCCATGTTCAAGGACAGCTGAGGCTGCTGCAGAGCCCTGGGTGTGGGGTTTGGGACACTTGGGAAAAGGAGCAGCAAATCCTTGGAAAAGTTTCCCAGTAAGGAATTTTTCCCCCCATGGAACAGATCCTTGTTGCCTGTAAAAACCTTGTGTTGCTGTCCCTTTGGCTAAGAAGGTGATGCTCAGATTCTGGAATTTGGGTAAAAATTAATACCACAGACTTGGTGTATTTACTATAATTTATTACATATCAATTTCACTGCCTTGAAAAGCAACATACAAAAGACAACAAAAAGTTCTTTCTTGTGACAATTTAAGCAAGAAATATTTTTAAGCTGCTGTTTTCAGCCTTTGAAACTTGAAGTTGCTTATAAATTTCCCTGACCAAAATATTACCCTTCCAAAAAAACCCTCAAATTCTCCTTGTTCCTTCCACTTAAAACAAAAAGGAAAAAAAAGCTAGGGGAGGTTTAAAGAATAAAAATCAGCCTGAAGCAACACCCAGGACAGGAAACTTCTTCTAAGCAGTTAAAGCTTGGCAAACCTGCAAACAATGGAAAACAAACAAGGATCAGTTGAATGTTTGTCTCAGCCTGAATGTTCTGGACACACACAAAACCTCCCAAAACCTCCTGAAATCCCCAAAATAAGGTCAGAAATGTTCTGTTCCTGCTGTTCCATGTGTGCTCTGTCCAGCCAGATACAAAGTTCCTGTGTAAATTTGAGCATTGGTTTTTATCTGTTTAAATGGCATTAATTGGTATTTAATTAATAGAATTCTTCAAAAATGCATTAATTTTGACTTTTATATGTCAAAGATGAGATTTACATTATTCATACACCTAGAGTGGACTAGTTTATTTTAACAGAATAAATAAAATAAATATCCAGATTAAGTTATATTACCTTGATCTTTTTAAAATATTTACACTACTACAGGTGCATTTGGCTACTTGGAATTTTCTCAATGCTTTTCATTCAATTTTATTTTAATTTTTCACTGGAAGTCTTTATGTTCTGCCTGAAATTTGGGTTCAGCAGTTCAGTTTCACCTCTTTGAGGTGATCCCTTTCAAAAACTGCTCTGTCAATATATCAAAATTCAGTTGAGGTTTATTGTGAAAAGATTTGCTGTTACACAGAGGTTGGAAGAGGGAAAAAACAATGGGATTGAGGTGATATTTAAGCTTTTGTTTTTCAAAACTGGGTTTTATAAACCAAGAGAGAAACTTTCTGTGCTGGGAGCACGAGTGTTGTGTCCTGTGGATGTGAGCACTCAGGAGAGGATATTTGAGTGGAAAGAGATATAAACCATCATCTAATTCAATTTATTCATCAACCTGATGGGCCCTGCACACAAAAATATCAAATACCTGGAGTAATGGTAATTTTATTTGCAGAAAGGAAAGAACTGATGGGCAATGCTGCCAATGCACAGAGCACAGAAGGGTTTTGGTGCATCCCTGCCTCAGAGAGTTTCCTGTTGCTGCTGCTCAGTGAAATCTTTTCAGCTCTACAGATTTGCCAACTTCACCAAGGCCATGGGACAATTCCAAACCTGACAGATTTCTTGGGAAACAATTGAATATTTATGAAAAATCAGTTAAACAAGCAGCACACCTCATCTTCCATTGAGCTACCAGTGCCTGCCAATTGTCCCCAGTTTAAACCCAGTTTTTAATATTCCATTGTGCTACCAGTGCCTGCCAATTGTCCCCAGTTTAAACCCAGTTTTAATATTCCTTATATCAAGGAATCAGAGATCCCAGAATGGTTTGGGTTGGGATGTTAAAGCTCATCTCTGCCTGGGCAGGGACACCTCCCACTGTCCCAGGCTGCTCCAGCCCCAGTGTCCAGCCTGGCCTTGGGCACTGCCAGGGATCCAGGGGCAGCCCCACCCTGCCAGGGAAGGATTTTTCCCCAATCTCCCACCCAGCCCTGCCCTCTGGCACTGGAGCCATTCCCTGTGTCCTGGCACTGCCAAAGGGACAGGGACTGAGGCACAATCCAGGTCTCCAAGGGATTTTCCCAAGTTCACAGGACAATGCACCAGGCCAGGAATGGGATGGGCCAAACCCACAACAGCCCTGGCACGAGGTTTGCCTGGTGTGGGGATTGGGCAAAGGATGGGAAAAGTGCTCAGAGGGGAGAAGGAATCCCAGGTTCAGACAGAAAAGCAGCCAGAGAATCCCAGAATCCCAGAATGGTTTGGGTTGGGAGGGGTTTTAGGGATCACCCAGTGCCACCCCTGCCATGGCAGGGACACCTCCCACTGTCCCCAGTGTCCAGCCTGGCCTTGGGCACTGCCAGGGATCCAGGGGCTCCACAGCTGCTCTGGGAATTCTATTCCAGAGCCTCCCCACCTCAGGAATTGTTCAATATCCCACCCAACCCCACCTTCTGGCAGTTTGAAGCCTTTCCCCCTTGTCCTGTTGCTCCTTTCCAACCCAAACCACACTCTGTGATTCCACCCCAGATTTGCTTTTGGGTGCTGGACCCTTTGCAAAGTTTCCTGATGTCCTGAGACCTGACAGCCAGGACTTCTCCACGGCTGCTTTTGAGCTCCCCCTGGCACTTCTGCAGCTGGCAGTCCCTGACAGGGGGAACAGGGAGCCCTGAAGCTCCTTTACAAGGATGGGGATGGAGAACTGAAAGGTTTTCTGGATTCCTCCAGCCCTTTAACACCTCAGAGGGAACTGGGGCCTGATTTACCCAGGCTCCAGCCCCAGCAGTTTCAGGTGGGTGCCCAGTGCTTCCCCCCGAGGTGCCCGTGGTGCTGTGCCCTCTGCAGAGCTCCAGGAGCTGCCCTGGCAGTGCTGCAGGGATGTCCCTGCCCAGAGTTATTTTGGGAGCTCCATCCTGGCAGGTCCCTCTGGAATTCCAGCAGGGATCTCAGCAGAAGGTCAGCACTGACCTTGCCTTGCAGCTCCCTGCAACAGCTCGCAGAGGGGAAATGCAGGCCCCAAAAATGGTGCCCTACAAAAGAGGAGTGCTGGCCCCCAGAGCAATTAGCCTAATTAGTGATGCCACAGAGCAGCTGCAGGGCCTGGCAGTGGGGACACCCAGGAACTGGAATGCACCTCACAGGGAGGGGAGGCACACACAGCTCCTCTGCAGAAAACACAAACTCTCTGCTCTGCTTCAGAGTGGATCAGCCCTTGATTGGACCCTCAGCTCTTGCAATGGTTTTTTATTCCTCACAGGGCTCTGACAGAGCCACCTTGGGCAGAGGTGCTGAATAAAGAGATGCAGAGAAGTCCTGGGAGCTGCTGGCTGAGTGCAGGATTGATCCTGGCTCATCCCTAAACCTTCTCTCACTTTGGGAAAAGCTGAACTGTTGTGGGAGGTTTCACCTGACCATCAGGAAGAACTTTGTGTGCAGTGACTGAGCCCTGGACCTCTCTGGGCACCCTGTGCCAGGGCCTCACCACCCTCAGAGCAAAGAATTTCGTTGTAATCTTAATTTAAATTTATTCTTTTCCAGCTTAAGGCCATTTCTCCTTGTCCCATCACTCCAAGCTCTTGTAAAAAGTCTCTCTCCATCTTTCTTTGAACTGGGATGGGATGGAAGATGTGGGAGGGAAAAAGGAACAGACAACAAAGCATTCCTGCTTCTACTGCTTCTGCTGAAGAATGACCACTTACCCTAATGAAGTTCCCTAAGTGACAATTTTAGAAAAGAATTATTTAAAATTCATCACAATTTCTTTTTCGTTGCTAGCAGGAGGTTGATCAAGTGGACACCAAGCAGAACTTACTTCTAAGAACTTTCTTGAGTGGATTTGTGTCAGGATACCACAAATATCATGGTCTGGAATTTCAAGAAGAAAATCCCTGTGGAAGCTGCACAAGGAGCTTTCTCCTGGCAGCAAGAAGCAAGTGTTCATTTTGGCCAGCAAAGGCACCAATCCTGCTGCACAAGAGAGCAGGGAATTGGTGTGGAAAAGGGAAGGGGCCAGTGAAAGAGAAATGGAATTTTAATGGAATTGAGGACAGTTCTTGACTCTTCCAGGAATTCTCTTTGAGTTTTTGACTCTTCCAGAGAAGCAAAAGCTGGGCATTGAACAGGTGTAGATCCAATGCTGTTACAGTCAGCAAAACCAAAGATTTTTAAAGAGCCATGGATTGTACTGGTCCTTTTGGATGTGAGGGTAACTTTATGATTAAATTAACCTTTTTGTTTCTTTGTCTTCCCTATTTTCTAATGCAGGGAAACCAGATTCCTCTAAAAGTTGGAAATTGAGGGTGTAGAGACATACTTGACATTATAGCACCCGATTTAAAAGTTCTAAAGAATCACAATTCTTCAGAATGCCTGATTTTAACAGGAACTCTTCTGCACTCCCACAAATGTATTTATCATGGAAAGTGGTCTTGGGAGGACTCCTGTGATTCAGCTTCCAACATGCACCTTCCCTAGGACAACTAACACAGCCTTTTCCCTGGAGACTTCTTCCCCAGAAACTCCTTGGTTTGGGGAAGGATTTTCACAGAATCACTGAGGTTGGAAAAGATCTCCAGGACCATCAGGTCCCAGCTGTGCCCCATGCCCAGAGCACTCAGTGCCACCTCCAGGGTTCCTTGGACACCTCCAGGGATGGGCACTCCAAACCTCCCTGGGCAGCCTCTTCCAATATTTCACAACCATTTCCATGAAAAAAGCCCAAAATCCTCCTGATGTCCAGAAACTCCTGCCTGATGTTTTAAACCAGAAGAGAAACTTTTCATGCTCAGGAGCTTGATCTTCACCGTGAGTGTGAACACCAAGGAAGAAATTCCAGAGATTATCAGGGAGAACTCAAAGAAATTCACTTTTTTTTTTATTTTTTGGGAACAAGGCTCATCCAGCAGCAATCCCAGGACCTTCTGTGCCCCATGCCCCATGCCCAGAGCACTCAGTGCCACCTCCAGGGTTCCTTGGACACCTCCAGGGATGGGCACTCCAAACCTCCCTGGGCAGCCTCTTCCAATACTTCACAACCATTTCCATGAAAAAAACCCAAAATCCTCCTGATGTCCAGAAACTCCTGCCTGATGTTTTAAACCAGAAGAGAAACTTTTCATGCTCAGGAGCTTGATCTTCACCGTGAGTGTGAACACCAAGGAAGCAATTCCAGAGATTATCAGGGAGAACTCAAAGAAATTCACTTTTTTTGGTTTTTTTTTGGGAGCAAGGCTCATCCAGCAGCAATCCCAGGACCTTCTCTGGCTGCCAATCCCGAGCCGCTGCTATCGAAGCCGGCTCTGATGATGACTCAAGAGCTGATCTATCTCCATCCCAACGGGTCACCATGGCAACCCCTCTGGCCTAAAAAGAGCTGGACCACATCAGTTCCTCAGCAGCACCTTCTGACAGGCCAAGCACAAGCTGCTCCATCCCTCCAGGTGATGGCTCCATGGGGAACTGAGGCTGGCTGGGGAAGTGCTGATGGTGAAACCCATGGAGGAGAATTTCTGCTGGGGCTTCACCTGGGGTTGGGGCCTGTCTCCCTGTTCTTCTAAGTTCTTCTAAGCCTTCTGGTGTTTATGTTCTTGTAAGGAACTTTCTCATGAAGTTTTATATAAATAATTATTTACATTCTTGTAACGGACTTTCTCACACAGATTTATGTAAATAATTTTTGTTCTGCATTCTTTTCTGGAGGAGGAGAAATTTGATGGGCTGTTGGTTTGGCCATTGGAGAGGTGGCACTGTGATCCTCCAATCCACTGTCACTTTTGAAAGTCTATAAATGTTCATGTCAGAAATTAAACTTCTTTTTACCTCAGAAGTTCCAGTATCTGCATTGTTTTATTTTGTGTCTGACAGTAATAGGGGTGTGTCACAGACATATTTTATGAAAAATCCTTTGCTAGGATCTTTTCTCCTGAGAAGCTGAGAAGGTTCAGAAATGAAATGTAACCAATAATTATCTGCTGCTGTGGAATGCAACAGGTGCATCTGGGATTGGTCTCATGTGGTTGTTTCTAATTAATGGCCAGTCACAGTCCAGCTGGCTCAGACTCTGGTCACTCACAAGATTTTATTATCATTCCATTCCTTTCTATCCCTTTCAAGCCTTCTGATGAAATCCTTTCTTCTATTATTTTAGTTTAGTTTTAGTATATAATTTTATTTTAATATTATATATATAATAAAATAATAAATCAGCCTTCTGAAACATGGAGTCAAGATTCTCATCTCTTCCCTCATCTGGGACCCCTGGGAACAGCATCACACAGGGGCCCAGCTCCAAAGGAACTGAGCTTTGGTGGAGAAACACAACTGCAGAATCTTTCTTTCTGTGTTTTGATGGAATTCTTCCTGAAGATCTTCCAGCTTAGGCCTGGTGACCTAAGAAGGCTCCTCTTGCAGAGGGATTATTGGAATTGCTGCTGGTCCAGCACAGCATGTGCATCAAAACTTGTACCCAAAGGACAAATGTTGGGCCCTGGAGAAGTCAGGGTGCCCATGGCTGCTCGAAGGGAGCCTGGAGTTCAGGCAGGGCTGGAAATGCTCCAGGAGGAAAAGTGCAGAGCTGCAAGGGCAGGTGGGACCAGGGAATGAAGCCTTGCAGAGCTCACAGGGAGAGGCAGATGGGCCCCTCTGCTCCATGCAGGAAGGCTGGAAAGGGAAAAAATGGGATAAATTACCCATAATCACATTCCACTGCCACAGAACCATAGTTTGGGTCAGAAGGGACATTAAAAACCACCCAGTGCCACCCCTGCCATGGCAGGGACACCTCCCACTGTCCCAGGCTGCTCCAGCCCCAGTGTCCAACCTGGCCTTGGGCACTGCCAGGGATCCAGGGGCAGCCCAGGGCCTGCCCACCCTGCCAGGGAACAACTTCATATCCCTAACCTAAATTCACCTCTTCCAGTTTGAAGTCACTGCCCCTTGTCCTGTCACTCCAGTTCCTGATGAATTGTCCCTCTCCAACTTCCCTGTAGCCCCTTCAGACCCTGGAAGGTGCTGGGAGGTCTCCACACATTCTTATCTTCTCCAGGCTGGGCAATCCCAACTCTTCAGCTGTTGTGTTGTTTCTTTTACATCTGTTCCATTTCTCTACAATGCTCTATGTTATTTTCTTTCTTAGAACTCATTTCTCCACTCTCTTTCCTCCTCATTTTTAATGTGGTTTTTTTTCTTTTTTTTTCTCAGTTTTTCTGCTTATTATTGGGTTTTTTTGGTCCCCAATATTCTGCTTTCTGAATGGTGGTCTCTTAGGAAGAGAAACTCAAGTATTTCTTACATAGCCTGTCCAGTAATTCAATGTAAAATGTACACAACCTCCTGTTTTCAAACACTGCAAACCTACTCCAGGTGAGGAATTCAAAAAAAGGACTCTCGAGTCTTTCCTGTCTTGGCAGTCCCTCCCTTCTTAAAGAAAATAAAAAAAGAGACTTGATAATTTTTGATAAGCAAGAACTTGGATTCCCTCCATCCAGGTCACAACTCTGTGCAAAGTTTCCAGGTGGGGCAGGATTCTGGTGGAATCCCAGCCTGGAGGATCCCTAAACCTCCAGCACAGAACACAAGTTCTGTTTCTGACAACCCTTTCCAGGAAGAAATTCCTCCTGATGTCCAACCTGAACCTCCCATGGCTGTTTAATGAAATGGATATTGAAGAGAACATTTGTATACCATGCAGGTTATTCATTATCCAAAAAAAAAAAAATTAATAAACAAAAAAATCTAGTTGTTTATACCGGAAAATAGCATTTTAAAAAGATGCCATCACCTTTCAAAGGACATTTTATCTCTGCCCAAGGTGCCAGAGCCTGGGTATAGCCAGCAAAATAAAAGTAGAGGATGACTGAGCAAATGCACAAACTCTTGAAAACTCTGTAATATTTTTAAGTGTTAGCAAAATAAACCCTCAAAGCCTGACTAAAACCCCAAACCCCAGAAAGTTACAGTAATGCAGTGAACAGTGTAACAAATTTCTGTGAGCTTTGTAGTTACCTACACTGAGCCACAGAGAAATGTTCTGTCACTGCACTCACAGAGATCAGAAAGAGATTTTAGAGGGGAAAAAGTCCTCAGGGAATGTCCCCTCTGCTCCCCTCTGAGAGTGGAGCTGTTCTTCCTGACTGAGGGACTGGGCAGAGGCTGGAGATCTTGGAATTGTCCATGTGGGAAGGGACCTCCAGGATCACCCAGTGCCACCACCCCAATCCCTGTCCCCAAGGCCACATCCAGACTGCTCTGGGACAATTCAGTGACTCCAAACCTCCCTGGGCAGCTCAGCCCAAGGCCTGACCACTCTGCCAGGGAAATTTTCTGTGCCAATCTCCAACCTGAGCCTGCCCTGGTGCCATCTGAGGCCATTTCCTCTCCTCCTTTCCCTGCCCCTCCTGGCAGGAGCTGTGCAGGGCACTGAGGGCCCCCCTGAGCCTCCTTTGCTCCAGGCTGAGCATCAGAGAGCTGTGACTGATCCCACCTGCCCTGAGGGTTGGATCTGCTCAGAATCCCAGAATCAAGGCTGGGAAACCCTCCAGGATCACCCAGTGCCACCCCAGCCCCACAGCATCACCCCAGTCCCTGTCCCCAAGGCCACATCCAGACTGCTCTGGGACAATTCAGTGACTCCAAACCTCCCTGGGCAGCTCAGCCCAAGGCCTGACCACTCTGCCAGGGAAATTTTCTGTGCCAATCTCCAACCTGAGCCTGCCCTGGTGCCATCTGAGGCCATTTCCTCTCCTCCTTTCCCTGCCCCTCCTGGCAGGAGCTGTGCAGAGCACTGAGGTCCCCCCTGAGCCTCCTTTCCTTCAGGCTGAACCCCTTCCCACATTCTGGCCATGCTCAGAGCCAAGGAGAGAAGTGCCAAAAGCAGCTCCAAGTGACCTCAAATCTTCCTGGGGCTGACGGGAATGAGAAAGGAGCACTTAAATCACGGTGCTCCCAAGCACCTCCCACGGCTGGAAGGCGCAGCTCCATAGAGAATTCCAACTCACCAAACGCCTCAATTCCACTCCTGGGGTGGTCCCACGATTCCCCTGTGCACCCCTGTCCCTGAGAGGGACTTTTCACGAGGGACTGGGGTGACAAAACAAACAGGAATGGTCTCAAGCTGAAAAAGAGAGGTTTAGATGGGAGAGCAGGGAGAAATCCTTCCCTGGGATGGAATTCCCAGAGCAGCTGTGGCTGCCCCTGGATCCCTGGCAGTGCCCAAGGCCAGGCTGGACACTGGGGACAGTGGGAGGTGTCCCTGCCATGGCAGGGGTGGCCCTGGGTGAGTTTCAGGATATTCCTGTGCTGGGAGGAAAGGCTGGCACAGCTGGCATTGTTCACCTGCACAGGAGAAGCTTTGGGCTGAGCTCAGGGTGGCCTTGCAGGGCCTGCAGGAGCCCCAGGAAAGCTGGAGAGAGACAATTGCCAGGGGATGCAGGGACAGCACACAGGGAATGGCTGCACACTGAAAAATTACAGGTTTAGATCAGATATTGGGAACAATTTCCTCCCTAAGAGGGTGAGGAGGCCCTGGGATAGAATTCCATCCCTGGATCCCTGGCAGTGCCCAAGGCCAGGCTGGACACTGGGCACAGTGGGAGGTGTCCCTGCCATGGCACTGGATGAGCTTTAAGGTCCTTTCCACCCCAAGCCACTCTGGGATTCTGTGATCACACAATTTAAGTAAAATTCTCAACACTTCAATTATTTGGGGGGGTTTTGGCTGTGGCTGCATCCGTCTGCCAATCCTTGGCTGCTTATTTCCACCTTTTAAGCCAAGATAAAAAAAAAAATATTAAAACAGGAAGAAAAAGCAAATGGAACAAGTAACATGTCCTAATTTCTCCAAGGAGGCTGGCTGGGAACTGAAATGACTAGATTAAAGTATCACACGTCAGAATTAAAGTATTAGATAAAGGCCAGACTCTACTTTTTGATCTTTGTGGGCATTCCAGAAATTAAAAATAATAAAAAAAATGCAATAAGAACCCCCTGTCACAGATTTAGGCTGGAAGCACCGATCTGGCAATTCCGAGGGGAAAGGAGCCTTCCGTCAGCAGCTTGAGGCTCCCACTCTGGGCTACTTACAGTGCATATTTGAACTCAATTTTTGGGAAATATATTGATTTTTGGAGGGGGATGAGGAAGACCCTGGATGCAATTCCAAGGGGAAAGGAGCCTTCCGTCAGCAGCTTGAGGCTCCCACTCTGGGCTACTTACAGTGCATATTTGAACTCAATTTTTGGGAAATATATTGATTTTTGGAGGGGGATGAGGAAGACCCCTGGATGCAATTCTGAGGGGAAAAGAGCCTTTTATTCTGTGATTCCCTCAGCACCTCAAGCTACAAGCTACAAGCTACACCAAGCTACTTTCAGTGCATTTTTTAACTCATTTTGGGGGAATATGCTGATTTCCATAGGGGGGTAAGAGAGACCCCTGGATGCAATTTTGAGGGGAAAGGAGCTTTGCCTCAGCAGCTTGAGGCTCCCACATGTAACTCACTTCAGGAGGAAAATATATATAATTTTTGTTGTTGTTGTTGTTGTTTTTTTTCTGATGAGAATTAGAGAAATCCTGGACAGAATTCCAAGGCTTTCAGCAGCTCAAGGCTCCCACACCGGGTGACTTTTAGTGCATTTTTAACTTGTTCTTGGGGAACACAGATTTTATGAGGGGCCAAGAAACACTCCTGGATGCAATTCTGAGGGGAAAAGAGCCTTTTATTCTGTGATTCCCTCAGCACCTCAAGGCTCCCACACCAAGCTACTTTCAGTGCATTTTTTAACTCATTTTTGGGGAATATGCTGATTTCCATAGGGGGGTAAGAGAGACCCCTGGATGCAATTCTGAGGGGAAAGGAGCTTTGCTGCAGCAGCTTGAGGCTCCCACACGTAAATCACTTCTGGAGGAATATATATATAATTTGTTGTTGTTGTTGTTGTTTTGTTTCGTTGGGGTTTTTTTTTTGTTTTTTTTTTTTTTTTTGGTTTTTTTTTGTGGTTTTTTTGGGTTTTTTTTTTTTTTGTTTGGTTTTTTTTGGTTTTTTGTTTTTTTTTTTTTTTTCTTTTCTGATGAGAATTAGAAAAGCCCTGGACAGACTTCCAAGGGGAAAGGAGCCTTCCCTCAGCAGCTCAAGGCTCCCACACCAGGTGACTTTTAGTGCGTTTTTTAACTTGTTCTTGGGGAATACAGAACTTATGAGGGGCCAAGAAACACTCTTGGATGCAATTCTGAGGGGAAAAGAGCCTTTTATTCTGTGATTGCCTCAGCACCTCAAGGCTCCCACACCAAGCTACTTTCAGTGCATTTTTAAAATCATTTTGAGAGAATATATTGATTTTCAGAGAAAGGTGAGAAAGACCCCTGGATGCAATTCTGAGGGGAAAAGAGCTTTGTGTCAGCAGCTTGAGGCTCCCACACCTAACTCACTTCTAGGGGAGTGCATTTTTTTTCCTGATGAGAATTAGAAAAGCCCTGGACAGACTTCCAAGGGGAAAGGAGCCTTCCCTCAGCAGCTCAAGGCTCCCACACCGGGTGACTTTTAGTGCGTTTTTCAACTTGTTCTTGGGGAATACAGATTTTATGAGGGGCCGAGAAACACTCTTGGATGCAATTCTGAGGGGAAAGAAACCCTCTAGAATCCTGCGACTCCCCCAACATGTCGGGGCTCCCACACCGGACGACTTTTAGCACATTTTCCAAATAGTTTTTTTGGGGATGGTATTTTTAAGCGTGTCGAGAAACACCCGTGTACGCAGTGCTGAGGGGAGAGGAGAGGAACCTTCCCTCACCAGGTTAAGGCACTCCGGGCTCCTTGCAGTGCGTTTTTTGAACGCTTTTTCCCTCAGCAGGTTGAGGCACTCCGGCCTCTTTGCAGTGCGTTTTTTGAACGGTTTTTCCCTCAGCAGGCTGAGGCACTCCGGGCTCTTTGCAGAGCATTTTTGAACGCTTTTTCCTTCAGCAGTTTCAGGCACTCCGGGCTCTTTGCAGTGCGTTTTTTGAACGCTTTTTCCCTCACCAGGTTAAGGCGATCCGGGCTCCTTGCAGAGCATTTTTTGAACGCTTTTTCCCTCAGCAGGTTCAGGCACTCCGGCCTCTTTGCAGTGCGTTTTTTGAACGCTTTTTCCCTCAGCAGGTTCAGGCACTCCGGGCTCCTTGCAGTGCGTTTTTTGAACGGTTTTTCCCCCAGCAGGGTGAGGCAATCCGGCCTCTTTGCAGTGCGTTTTTGAACGGTTTTTCGGGCACGTCTCGGCTTCCGAGGGGGCCGTTCCGGCCCTGTCCCTCCCCACAGGCGGCGGCGGGCGGGAAGCCCCGGCGGGCTCGGCCTCGCGCTCCCCGGCGCCCCCTGCGGGCCGGGGCCGGCACCGCCTCAACCGCCGGGTTCCCCCCGTCACCGGGAATGGCGGCCGATCCCCTTCCCCGCCCCGCCGGGGCCATCCCGGCCCGCAGCGCCGCCGACACCGTCACACGCCGGAGGGCGGGCGGGCACGGATGAGGAAGGAGGGGGAAGGAGCCGTTGCCATGGCGAGCGCGGCCCGCCCTTGCCTCCCCACGTCAGCGCCGTCTCCCGCCCGGCCGCGGGTGATTGACAGTTGCTATGGCAACAGGCTCGCCCCCGCCGCCATTTGTCAGTTGGGTTTTTTTTAAAATTTAAAAAAATATTAAAAAATTAAAACAAAATAAAACAATAATAATAAAAAACAAGAGCAAATCGCTCAATTTCCGCCAGAATTTCTGGGGTTGTTTTTTCAAAGTTTTTTTTTTTTTCTCTCCTTCTTCCGACCTCCACCGCGAAAGGAAAAGGAAAAGAAGGGACGCAAAAAAAGTGCGCTCCGAGGGTCCCGCCGGGGATGCGCGGCCGGGCTTGAGGCGGCGGCGGTGCGGGAAGCGAAGCCGGTTCGTGAGGAAGAAGGGAGGGAGGGAAGGAGGAGCGGGCGGGGAGGGAGGGAGGGGGAGGAGGTAGCGGCTGGCAGGCGGGGGAGGGAGGGAGGGAGCGAGGAGTTCCCGGGGGCTCGGTACGGCGCTGCGCTTCCCCCCATCCCCTCCTCCTCCTCCTTCTCCTCCTCCTCCTCCCGCTCCTCCCGCTCCCCCCGCCGCTGTCCCCGCGCTCCCGGCCGGGGCTCAGGCCGCCGATCGCAGCCGAGCCGAGGCGAGGCCGAGCCGCCGCCGGGCGCTGCGCAGGTTTGGACCGCGCGCCATTTTGTGAGGGCAGCGAACAGCCAGAGCCCGGCCGGGGACCCGCCGGGCCGCCCGGGCTCCCCTTCCCACCGCGGGCAGAGCCGCGGCCCGAGGGAGGAGGAGGCGCCGCCGCCGCCGAGGCCCCCGGGGAAGAGCGGGAGGACGCGCCCGGCGCTCGCCCCGCGGAGGGAGAGGCCTCGCCCCGGGAGAAGCCGCCGCACGGGTGAGTGAGACGCCGCACCGCGGGACGAGCCGGGGCCGCCTCGCCCGGGCCCGCGGCGGAGGGGCCGCAGCGCTTCGCTGCCATCTTAGAGCGGGAGCGGCGGCAGGGCCGGGATCCATCCCCGCCCGCCCCTCCGCAGCCCGCGGCCTTTTTCCCCTTGGAGCGCGGCTGTGCCTTCCCGGGCCTTGGGAGCGGCGATGGAGGAAGGGAGCTCGCCCGGAGCCTCTCGGTGTTATGCGCAACGCCCTGCGGTGGGCGGGTGCGAGGGCTCGGGCCGGGCTGGCGGCGAGGAGGGCGGCAGGACTTGGAGCATCACCTGTTGTAGGGGAGGATTGGGATGCCCGGCACCTGCGAGGGGCCGGTGGGGCGGGTGGGGAAGGTGCAGGGGAGATGGGGAAGGAGTTACCTGAGCGAGGTGCCTGTCATCCCTTCGGTGGGGGTGGGGAGGAGGAGGGAGCAGCAATGTTGGAATAGACACAGGGACACGCAGGGACACACGGGCACAGGGACAGGCAGGGACACACGGGCACTCCCCGGGGAGCTGCTGCGGGCAGCGGCCCCGGAGCTCTTTAGGGAAAGGCTGGACGTGGCTCTCGGTGCCGTGGTCTGGTTGACAAGGTTGGGCTCGATGATCTCGGAGGTCTTTTCCGTCATGAATGATTCCCCGGTTCCATGTTTTAGTAGCCGGCCGCGGCCTTTCAGGGATTCAGCTTTGTGTTCTGGAGGAATTGGAGCTCTGCTCGGATGCACTGGGTGCTCCTCTGGAGTGGCCACAGTTCCCTCCCGCCGCCGCGGGATCACAAAACGCATTTTAAAGTGCTGCAATTCGAAATTTAGAAATTCGTGAATCTCAGTCGGCTTTGAAGTTTTTGGGTTTAGCCCGTCCAAAGACCACGTAGAGCTTCTTTGATCATGTCTCTAGATTGCTGCTGTTACTTAGTTCTCCTATTACTCCACAGCCATCGGGGGAAACGAACATTTATTGTTATTTAAAATCAACGAAGACAGAGTAACTGACTCCAAAATAAATCGACAGGCGTGTTTTTGACAACCAGCCTGGTTGAATCCGAGTGAGAGTGTGCTGGTAACTTTTGCCAGGAGGTCCTTGCAGTCACACTGAGGTGGATGGAGTTCATGGGGGCCTGGGTTTGAACAAGTTAACAACTTTTTTTATTATCTTCTTGGTGTTTTCCTTACCTTTTCCTCAAGAAAGGTGTGTGAAGTTGAAGAAGACTTAGATGGTATCTGGTGATAAATTAGGAAATATTTAGTTTCTGGTAGTGTTTAATTCTCTGCCTGTAACCAAGCAGAATTTAACCTCCCTCCTTGGAATAGTCTGTAGCCCTAAAAAGTTTTGGTAAACTTGTTTCTCTCTTTCTCCACGCCGCCCTTCCCCCAACCTCTGTAGGTTGGATATTTTTGGAAAATTAATTATACTTTATAGAATTAGAATAATAACACTGAAAATAACTCTGAGCTAGTATTTGTTAACTATTATCTATATATATTTGGTGTGTGTATATATAGATACTTTTGTAGGCTACGCTTCATGTTTTTGGCTTACATGAATTATTTAGAACTAGACTTTTTTATTTGCAGTCTGAAGTAGAATATGTGTGTGAAATGTTAAATTTACATTTTCTGCCGCGAATTAAAAATTCCATCCAAGTTGATGAAGCTTATTGAGTTGAATTCACGGCTTTGGAATATTCCTTGGCTGAAGCGAGTATATCTTGTTCAAAACTGAAGAGCCAGCAGGGTTTTCTTAAGCCGGGAGGGCAATAGGTCGAGAGTTTGATATTGTTTCCAGGCTTACAGGTAGGCTTGGTTACAGGAGCAGCGAGTGTTACAGTTCCCGATCGACACCGGGCTGCGTTCAGGACTTGTCATTGCGTCCCCTCCCCCAGCTGGACAGTGACAAGGATAATTTTACCCGGTGGCCGCCAAGAGTTCTTTCTGCCTTTTCAGATTTACGGGCAGGGTTCCCTTCCTGGTGTGCAGCACCGGGGATCGATCCAGTTTGGGGTTCTGGGGGTGCTGCGGGGCGGGGATTTACCCCACGGGCATCGAGACTCCTGCAAAGTGCTGAGGGTGAAACAAAGCGGCGGAGCAGCACCGCTGGCCGGGAAAAACCCTGCCCTGTGGAGCTTTTCGAGTGACATTTAATTAGGACAGGCTTGCTTCCATGTGCCACATCTTCCAGTCGTGCTTGAAACTGGACCACCTGCTCACATGGTATGTGGAAAGAATAAACACTCCAAAACGGAGCTTTTCTTGGCCATGCAGGCGTTGCACAGCTTCATCTCAGCTCAACTGGGCGCTGATTCCAAGACTAAAAACAATTGGTACCAAAAAAGCACTTTTTGTTGCTATAATTAGATTATCTTTTGGGAATTCCTCTGAAAACCTGCTCATCTCAGGTGCTTTTAGGCCTGGCTGTGGCACTGCAGGTTGGAAGTTGTGTGCCAGTTTGTGGTTTGGGGTGAGAACTGCAGCCTGGGATCTGTTCAGCCTTTCCATGGTCCCTCTGAATCCATTTGGAGAGCTGTTCTCCCCATGAAAGTACAAAACTTTCTGCCACCTTTATATTATGGGAGTTGTATAACTTCTGAAATCCTTTTGTAAATAGATCTGTTGTTGTAGAACTGGATTATTTACAGAGAACTGCTGCTTTTGTCTTTATAACCGAGCACAATACATTATTTGTTGAGTTTACAGTTTCATCTCTGCAAAGAGGTTGATAAGAAATACATTTTCACAAAAATTATGTAATAACTTTCTGGCTACTCAGACTCTGATGTTTATGCAGGGAGAGTTCTTTTGTGTTCTAAGACTCTTTTTTTTGTTATTTATTATTATTTTTTATTATTTGAAATAATACCAAAAACCTCTGTGAGCCAACTGCTTTTCTTCTGAGCTTCTGAGGGGAGAAAGAAGCAATGAGGAGAAGGGGAATGCTCTCCCTTTCCTTCCTCACCTCCACGGGTCCTTCAGGAGGAGGCTCATGGGAACTGTAGTCTTTGGATGCCTTCAAAACACCAGAGAAACTTTGGAAAATCAGGAATGGTTACTTCCACCAAGGTTTGCTCCACGTGTGGAGTTCCCCAGGGCTGGCTCCTCAAGGTGACACAGCACACATTGCAGTGATTATCCATTGCTTTATCCAGCTTTTGGGGAAGGAAGGGAAAGTTCTGATTTCATTCTCATTTATCCCACAATGGCTGGGACAATGATGGGACAATGATGGGACAATGACTGGGACAATGGCTGGGACAATGATGGGACAATGGCTGGGACAATGATGGGACAATGGCTGGGACAATGGCTGGGCTGCTTTTGCTGGTACCAGTGGATTCATCCCTCCAGAGCATCCTCTGCTGTGTCCTCACCCTTGGAGTGGCTCACTTTGAAGAGATTTGGCTTTATCTTCTCTTTATTTATTCCAAAGTGTCCTGTCCTTGGATTTTTGGGGAGAGTCCCCTGTGAAGGGCCAGGGAAATGTGGGAGACAATTCCCAGCAGCTCTGCCTGCACCCATGGAGTGGGAAACTGGTTCTGCTTCAGGGCCTGTGTGAAAACAAAATCTGTGAGATCCCAGCTCTGAATTTTGGACAGGCAGGGCAATGTTTCTGTCACTGCAGCACCACCAGTGACACCTGTTTGTAAACATTGTCCCTGCAAAGTTTCCAGCCCTGGTAGCACCAAGTACCTGAAAGTGAAACTGAGTGAATGAAAGTAAAATTAACTCCATTAAAAGTCAGTTTTGTTCCAGCTGTGAGAGAGCAGGCTTTCAGTAGCTGTTACATAAAGTTCCAAAGCCTCCTAGCATTCCTTTTTCCCCCCCTTTTTCTTTTCCCCCAGAGGCAAATAAAAATAGACTGTGTTGTGAGTCAGTTAAAGGAATAGTTAATAATACATTAATACCTCTTTGTGTTGAAAAGTTTCCTTTTTCTTTCTGGTAACTGTTTGGATGGTGAAATAAGAGAGGGATGGAAATGTACAAATTGATTTCTGATGGCAGAGTCATTCCTTCAAAAAATAATGGGAATAAAATGAGACTGAATTATGTTGAGTTACTGGAAAAAACCAAATTAGTAGGATGACTAGTTCACAAAAAAGCATAAGTAAATAATTTTAATAATTAAATTGAACTTGCCAGTGAAACTTTTAAATCTTAGTATCCCAAAAACCTGTTGTTCACTGGTTTTGTGGTTTCCTGACTGCAAACACATTTCATTGCAAATCCCCATTCCCTGTGTGTGTTCAGCTCGTGATTTGTGCTTCTGTGAACTCCATAAAGTGCCAATAACTCAGTAACTGTGCTGCTGTTGGAACACCCAGCATGTTCTGTGTAGAGAGAGCAGTTTTGTGCCCCTGGTGTCAGTGTGAGTTGAGGAAGGGTTAACAGAGGAGAGGAATATTGTCAGGGAAGTGAATGTGCTGGTGCTTCCTCAGTTCTGCATTGCCCTGGTCACTGGGAGTTCCCTCACACTGATCTCTGCCCTGCCTGTGTCACTGCAGCTTTTCCCTGCTCACAGCTCTGGAACCACACATATCCCAATTTTAAATGCAGTTTGAACAGGATTGCACATGAAATACGTACAGGGGGTGTGTGTGGTCACAGACAAATCAGTTTCCATCCACTCTTTCAACATCTGATTGATACTGGAAGCTCAGTAACTTTCCAGGATCATGATTCTGGCTGCTTTATTGTTATTCTTTCCAACTTGTGGATAATTAGGCATTAATGCAATGCTGTGCCAGAGTTAGTGTTAGAAATACATTGATTTCTTTGTTAATGTTACAAGATCTTGGAGGTTTTCATTGCTATAGAAGTTACTCATAAATACAACAAACCCTGGGTCAGTGTTGTGGAATAACAGCTTAATGCACATTTTTCACCATCATGAGATGTTCCTCACTTAGAATTCTGTGCTCTTGTACTTGGGGTGACTTTCTGTCAATGTCACAGTGTTCCTCAGAAACTGAGATTGTTGTGGCAGGCCCTGTGCAGGAACAGGAGCATTCCTGCAAATGCTGGGGGTGTGTGTGATTGCAAACATGGATCTCTGTGTTCCCAATAAAATCAGATTTTTCATGGAATCCCAGCATGGTTTGGGGTGGAAGAGACCTCAAAGCCCATCCAGTGCAGGGACACCATCCCCTGTCCCAGGCTGCTCCAGCCCCAGTGTCCAGCCTGGCCTTGGGCACTGCCAGGGATCCAGGGGTGGAATTGCATCCCAGCCCTGCCCACCCTGCCAGGGAGGAAATTGTTCCCAATATCTGATCCAAACCTGTAATTTTTCAGTGTGCAGCCATTCCCTGGGTGCTGTCCCTGCATCCCCTGGCAATTGTCTCTCTCCAGCTTTCCTGGGGCTCCTGCAGGCCCTGCAAGGCCACCCTGAGCTCAGCCCAAAGCTTCTCCTGTGCAGGTGAACAATGCCAGCTGTGCCAGCCTTTCCTCCCAGCACAGCTGCTCCATCCTCTGCTCATCCTGGAGCCTCCTCTGGGCTCTCTGCAGCAGCTCCAGCTCCTCCCTGGGCTGGGTCCAGGTGGGGAATCACCTGAGCAGGGCACAGGGGCACAATCCCAGTTCCTTTCCCAGCCCAGGGGAAGTTCTGTGCATGGAACACACCGAGCTTCTCACCAGCCAGCCCCCAATGTCCTCCCCAGGGCTGCTCTCCATCCATCCCCACCCACCTGGGCTGTGTTTGGGTTCCCCATGGCCCCACTGAGCTCTGTGGGGCTCTCCCAGCCCCATCTCTCCAGCCTGCCCAGGTCCCTCTGGGTGCTTCCCCTGCTCTGGATCTGTCCCACACAGCTCCGTGTCTTGGGAGGGTGCCATGGGTCCCCCTGTCTCTGGCCCTGACAGAGTTTTTAACTTCAGCTGAAGTCAAACTCCATCCAAAGGCTCCAGACTTTCCTGGCTCTTTGCCCCAAAATCAGAGGCAGCAGTGGGTGCAGCTCTGAGTACTGGTAACTACCCTAACCCTATAACCTTAACCTTAACAGTGGGTTGGGGTTAGACCAGTTACTGCAGCTTCTCTTGGAGCTCCTCAAACTTTCTCTAGTGGTTTATTATTTTTAAGAAACTTAGTATATATTTATTAATTGTAAAGATGAATTATAAACTGAATTATAAAGCTTAAATTCAAAGTGAATTTATGTCTTGTGTGAAGTGTCTCTACTGGAGACAGCATCACAAATGGTCAGTTAAGTCTGAGTGAAATGAGTATAAAGTTTCCATAAAATGAGGTAAAGTTTCCATAAGGACAATTAAGAGTTTCTTGAGTTGGTGTTGTGTTAATCAGAGACCCTTGTTGGGATCTGATTTCTGTTTAGCTTTGTGTTTACAGCATGGAGTAAGTATTGTTTCTTTCTGTGTCCATTTCCTGACTTGGAGGTCCCTGTCCACAGAATTTCTGGGACAGCCTTGGGGCATTCCCTGTTTGTGGTTTGGGTTTCCTGCTGTAAATAAAATGTTGTGAGTTCTGGTAATTATTGTCATTTGATAATCTGCTTAATGATAGAAGGTGTAAAACTCATCCTCTGGAGGTGAGGATGGAAATCCTTTCTGTGATGGGCCCTTCAGGGAGGCTGCTCCTGTGTCCTGCAGGGTGTTCTGGGATGTTCTCAGCTCTTTTCCATGATTGCAGTGTCCATGTGAGCCCTGCAGCCCTGACCCATCCCAGCATTCACTGCTGGGTCTCTGTGGAGTTCAGTTAACCAGAGCCATGTTCTCAGCATGGACTTTTCAAACTGAAACCCTGAGAAATGCAGGAGCCCAGGCCCTGCTCTGCCTTCCTTGGTGCTTCTGGGCAGCTCTGGGGCTCAGTCTGGAGTGCAGAGGGCTTTGCTCTGTGTGGTGGGCACCAGAAATGCTTTTCTCCCATTACAAATGCTTTTCTCCCATTACAAATGCTTTTTTTCCCATTAAAAATGCTTTTCTCCCATTACAAATGCTTTTCTCCCATTAGAAATGCTTTTTTTCCCATTAAAAATGCTTTTCTCCCATTAAAAATGCTTTTCTCCCATTAGAATTTGACACAGATTTCTACAAGTAAGTTTGAAGGTTCTACCCAGTGCCCATTTATTTGATTTCTGCCTCACAATAAACCCAAACCCAAGTTTTTGCTAGAATATTTCCTTTTAATTTATTGCAGAAGTCAATAAAGCAAGGAAAACCAGTTGGTCAAGGGGTGGTGTTATCAAGTTGTCCCTTCTGAAGGCTGGTTTAAAAATCCCACTTTTTTCTCTTCTTGTTATGCAAAGAAAGAGTTGTGTAACTATTGTATAATGGTTGTATTCCACCTGCAGAAAATGAGTATTTAATTCTGGTTTTCTGCTGGATGTTCTTCATCAGCACCCAGTTATTTCAAGAAATGAGAAAGAAATGAGAAAACTTCTGCTTACAGTTCACAAAGTTCCAGTGATGCATCTTGAAATCACCCCCTCCTGCAAAACTTATAAAAATACCCCTTAAATGGAGCAGATTTATTGCAAAACCTGGTTGAGTTTAGGTGAAATGTAAAATATTTTGTGCCACAGGCCCAAAATCTTTGGTGAGTGGAGGGAGGGATGTCCTGGGTGACAAAGGGACATTTTCTGAGGCTCCTGGCAGCTCTCACCTGGTGCTTTGGGCTGAGCAGGGCAGGGCTGGGCTTTGATCCACAGCACAAAACCCAATCTCAGTCATTTGTACAAATCTGAAAACAAGGAAAGGCCACGGTGGAGTTTTCATGGCATTGAATCCTCCTGGCACTGAGAAGTTCTTGGTGGCCTCACATGCTGAGGTTTTCTGTCTTGGGGTTTTTCCCTTTCTTTTATTCCCCCTTTTCTGTCCAGTGTAATAATTCCTTTCCTTTCCTTTCCTTTCCTTTCCTTTCCTTTCCTTTCCTTTCCTTTCCTTTCCTTTCCTTCCTTTCCTTTCCTTTCCTTTCCTTTCCTTTCCTTTCCTTTCCTTTCCTGTCCTTCCTTTCCTTTCCTTTCCTTTCCTTCCTTTCCCTTTCCTTCCTTCCTTCCTTTCCTTTCCTTTCCTCACATTTCCTTTCCTTTCCTTTCCTTTCCTTTCCCTTTCCTTTCCTTACCCTTCCCGTGCCTTCCCTTCCCATTCCCCTTCCCCTTCACTTCCACTTCCCCTTCCCTTTCCTTCCCCTTCCCTTTCCTTGCCCTCCCCTTCCCCTTCCCCTCCCCTCCCTTCCCTTCCCTTCCCTTCCCTTCCCTTCCCTTCCCTTCCCTTCCTCCCTTCCTCCTTCCCTTCCTTTCTTCCTTTCTTTCTGTATTTATTAAATCAGGAACACATTCTGATTGAGATCAGTCAATAAGTTTTTGTGTGTGTGATAAAGATTTCCTAAGCTTATATTTGTTGTCCTTTAATGTGGATTTCCAAAGTCTGCTAAGAGAGAGGGTGGACTTAACTGACCTTCCTTATGTCATTCCTCATTTTTAAAATATTTATCACTATTTTTCCTACCTCAGAAGTTTAATCCTGGTATAACCCAGTATTTAGTAAGTGTTGACCTCACTCTTTGTTAAGATTTTGAGTCTTGTAGTTCCTACCTAATTTTATTGAGATATGAGAACTTGTGATTATTTCTATACAAAACTTTGAATATGAGATGAAGAATTTGATGTTCAGACTTGAATATTTGAAAAGAAGTCCCTTGGTAAATTCTGATACAGGTTTCTTTAGCTGCTTTGCTGTTACTTGATTGCTCTGGACCACTGCTACTTTAAAAAACAAATCCCAATTTTCATCTTTGCATGAAACAACAGAATCTGAGGGCTGTGGTTTGAGGTGAGGCTGAAGCTCGAGATACATTTTTAGCAATCTCAGAATACAATTTCTGAATTTTTTGTTAGTGATGATTTCTGTTCTGAAACCTCTGAACCTGACAGTGCCAAACACACAAACTTCCCTGATGGACATGAGCAAACAGGTCTGGATCACATTCCATGGGTTGCAAGTGTGTCCTCCTCCCAACATCTCAGTCCTGACTGTCCCTGTGGAGTTACACTTGACTTTATTCATTATTTCCAGAAAAATTCCCAAACTGAGTCAGGCACTCCAGCACCAACAAAACTGGGAGAATCATCTCTTGTTTTTGATGATCTGAACTATCCTTTATCATGTAGTAAATATATAAATTTAATTTTAAAAGTGAAATTTAGTAATTGATCACTGCCCAGACCCAGCACTTGCTTTTAGGTCTGGGACTTTTTATGCCCCATTTTTGTGCCTAAATCAAGTAAACTCTAATGGATTTTTCCAGCATCCCATGGAAAAGTTTTTAGTGGTTAGTATCTCACACATAGAAAATCCCCATCCACCCAAACTTTGTGGATTACATTCCACAGGTTGCAAGTGTGATCTTCCTCCCAACATCTCAGTCCTGACTGTGTCTGTGGAGTTACACTTGACTTTATTCATTATTTCCAGAAAAATTCCCAAACTGAGTCAGGCACTCCAGCACCACCAAAAATGGGACAATCATCTCTTGCTTTTGGTGATCTGAACTATCTTTTATCATGTAGTAAATATATAAATTTAATTTTAAAAGTGAAATTTAGTAATTGATCACTGTCCAGACCCAACACTTACTTTTAGGACTGGGACTTTCTCATGCCCCATTTTAGTGCCTAAATCAAGTAAACTCCAATGGATTTTCCCAGCATCCCATGGAAAAGTTTTAGTGGTTAGTTTTTGTCAGTGCTTGGTATCTAACACATAGAAAAACCCCATCCACCCAAACTTTCTGGATCACATTGCACAGGTTGCAAGTGTGTCTTCCTCCCAACATCTCAGTCCTGACTGTCCCTGTGGAGTTACACTTGACTTTATTCATTATTTCCAGAAAAATTCCCAAACTGAGTCAGGCACTCCAGCACCAACAAAACTGGGAGAATCATCTCTTGTTTTTGATGATCTGAACTATCCTTTATCATGTAGTAAATATATAAATTTAATTTTAAAAGTGAAATTTAGTAATTGATCACTGCCCAGACCCAGCACTTGCTTTTAGGTTTGGGACTTTCTCATGCCCCATTTCAGTGCCTAAATCAAGTAAACTCCAATGGATTTTTCCAGCATCCCATGGAAAAGTTTTAGTGCTTATTTTTTTTCAGTGCTTGGTATCTCACACATAGAAAAACCCCATCCACCCAAACTTTCTGGATCACATTCCATGGGCTGCAAGTGTGATCTTCCTCCCAACATCTCAGTCCTGACTGTGTCTGTGGAGTTACACTTGACTTTATTCATTGTTTCCAGAAAAATTCCCAAACTGAGTCAGGCACTCCAGCACCAACAAAAATGGGAGAGTCATCTCTTGCTTTTAGTGATCTGAACTATCTTTTATCATGTGGTAAATATATAAATTTAATTTTTTGAAAGTGAAATTTAGTAATTGATCACTGCCCAGACCCAGCACTTGCTTTTAGGTCTGGGACTTTTTATGCCCTATTTTAGTGCCTGAATCAAGTAAACTCTAATGGATTTTTCCAGCATCCCATGGAAAAGTTTTTAGTGCTTAGTTTTTGTCAGTGCTTGGTATCTAACACATAGAAAAACCCCATCCACCCAAACTTTCTGGATTACATTCCACAGGTTGCAAGTGTGTCCTCCTCCCAACATCTCAGTCCTGACTGTGTCTGTGGAGTTACACCTGACTTTATTCATTATTTCCATAAAACTTCCCAAACTGAGTCAGGCACTCCAGCACCAACAAAGATGGGAGAGTCATCTCTTGCTTTTGGTGATCTGAAGTATCCTTTATCAGGTAATACATAAAATATATTTAGTTTTATCTGTAAATATATAAATTTAATTTTTTAAAGTGAAATTTAGTAATTGATCACTGCCCAGACCCAGCACTTGCTTTTAGATTTGGGACTTTTTATGCCCCATTTTAGTGCCTAAATCAAGTAAATTCTAATGGATTTTTCCAGCATCCTATGGAAAAGTTTTTAGTGCTTAGTTTTTTTCAGTGCTTGGTATCTAACACATAGAAAAACCCCATCCACCCAAACTTTCTGGATCACATTCCATGGGCTGCAAGTGTGATCTTCCTCCCAACATCTCAGTCCTGACTGTGTCTGTGGAGTTACACTTGACTTTATTCATTATTTCCATTAAAATTCCCAAACTGAGTCAGGCACTCCAGCACCAACAAAATCGGGAGAATCATCAAAATCTCTTGTTTTTGGTGATCTGAGCTATCCTTTATCAGGTAATACATAAAATATATTTACTTTTATCAGTAAATACATAAATTTAATTTTTAAAGTGAAATTTAGTAATTGATCACTGCCCAGACCCAGCACTTGCTTTTAGGTCTGGGACTTTTTATGCCCCATTTTAGTGCCTAAATCAAGTAAACTCCAATGGATTTTTCCAGCATCCCATGGAAAAGTTTTTAGTGCTTAGTTTTTGTCAGTGCTTGGTATCTAACACATAGAAAAACCCCATCCACCCAAACTTTCTGGATCACATTGCACAGGTTGCAAGTGTGATCTTCCTGCCAACATCTCAGTCCTGACTGTGTCTGTGGAGTTACACTTGACTTTATTCTGTGTCCTGTTGCCAGCCTGACCTGAGGCACTGAGCTCCTGTTTTTAGGGATGGAGAGAAGGAATTGAGGGATGTTTGGTATCCTGTAGAGGTTTGTGTGCTGTCCATGAGATAAAGAACTGCCTGAGCTGCTCTCCAGCAGGGACTGGAGCCAGAGGGTGAAGTGACAGACCAGAGTCACCTGGGAGTGCCCAGAGTCACAGAATCCCAGAATTCCAGAATTCCCAGAATCCCTGGGTTGGGAGAGCCCTCCAAGACCATGGAGTCCAGCCCAGCCCCAACAGCTCAACTCAGCCCTGGCCCCCAGTGCCACATCCAGGCTTTGTTAAACACACCCAGGGATGGGGACTCCCCAGGCAAACCAGTTCAGTACTTTCTGACTCTTTCCATTAAAACTTTAAATATTTTTCTATATTTTTGCATTGCCCTGGGTGACCTGGTGAGTGCCCAAAGCAGGCAGGGGCTGAGCTGGGGGTTTCTGTGTCTGGTGCTTTAAGAGCAGGATGCTCTCTGCATTTGCAGTTTCATTTGCCTGGAGTTTGTATTCTGAGTGCTCTGGAAGTTGAAAAAGCAGCCTCTTAAGGTTGGAGAGTGACTCAGCACATCCACATAGAGGTCTGCTCAAGGAATTTAGGATTTGCTTGGAAATTTGGGGGAATTAGGGTTTGAGTTCATTTTTCTCAAACAGGGTTTGTCTTTAAAAAATGCTGATTTTTAATTTGCAGCCTCTTTTCTCATTTCATCCTCATCCCTCAATTTTGGGAAAAGTATTTCAGGAAATGGTTTCATTTTGGGATGGCTGGGTTGACTGGGTTGTTTTCTGTGTGCTCTCCTCATCTGTGCAATGAAGAAATGTGAATTTCAATGGATATGACATTTATACAACTTCTTTTGTATGGAAGGGGAAGCACATCCACATAGAGGTCTGCTCAAGGAATTTAGGATTTGCTTGGAAATTTGGGGGAATTTGGGTTTGAGTTCATTTTTCTCAAACAGAGTTGGTCTTAAAAATGCTGATTTTTAATTTGCAGCCTCTTTTCCCATTTGATCCTCATCCCTCAATTTTGGGAAAAGTATTTCAGGAAATGGTTTCATTTTGGGATGGCTGGATTGACTGGGTGGGTTGTTTTCTGTGTGCTCTCCTCATCTGTGCAATGAAGAAATGTGAATTTCAGTGGATGTGACATTTATACAACTTCTTTTGTATGGAAGGGGAAGCACATCCACATAGAGGTCTGCTCCAGGAATTTAGGATTTGCTTGGAAATTTGGGGGAATTAGGGTTTGAATTCATTTTT
This sequence comes from Geothlypis trichas, assembly GCA_009764595.1. Lineage (NCBI taxonomy): Eukaryota > Metazoa > Chordata > Aves > Passeriformes > Parulidae > Geothlypis > Geothlypis trichas. The sequence goes on along the minus strand of CM019902.1, from coordinate 114,444,640 downwards.
CCCAAACAGGGTTTGTCTTAAAAAATGCTGATTTTTAATTTTCAGCCTCTTTTCCCATTTGATCCTCAAACCTCAGTTTTGGGAAAAGTATTTCAGGAAATGGTTTCATTTTGGGATGGCTGGGTTGACTGGGTTGTTGTCTGTGTGCTCTCCTCATCTGTGTAATGAAGAAATGAGAATTTCAGTGGATGTGACATTTATACAACTTCTTTTGTATAGAAGAGGAAGCACATCCACATAGAGGTCTGCTCATCCACATAGAGGTCTGCTCAAGGAATTTAGGATTTGCTTGGAAATTTGGGGGAATTAGGGTTTGAGTTCATTTTTCCCAAACAGAGTTGGTCTTTAAAAATGCTGATTTTTAAGGGCTGAGTTCTGAGCCTTGAGGAGTGCCCAGTTTGGGGAGCAGAGTTACCTGTGCCAGTGACTCCTGGGTGTGTGTCCCACCTTCTTCTGTGCTGGAATTTGCTTGGATTTTAGAGGGAAACCTGGCTGAATGTCTTAAATAAAACTCTTTAAAAATAATCTGTTGTGGTTTCAGCTGAGCAAACTTGTGCCAGAGTCCTGAGACCCTGCTGGTGCAGAGCAGCTGGAGCTGGGCAGTAAAAACTGGAATTGTTGGGCTGCTGTGGCTGCTCCCTCTTCAGTTTGGGGGAAATTCCTGCAGAATTCATGATCTCTGTTTTATCCAGAATGAGATAAGGTCCATCAGTGCAGTGCTGAGAGGATGCTGAAGGGCAGCACAGCAAGAGCAGCACGTTCAGAGAAAAACACAGAAATGTTGATTTTCTCCCCCTTTTTCCTTGATCTGTCCATGTTTTCCTGGGGCTGGTGAAAATGACCTTGCTCTCCCCAAACCTGTACCTATTCCAATTGGAAATAATGGACACAAAAGAAGCATAAAGATGAAAATTAAAAATTGGGTTTGTGTTCCATGTCTGAGGGTGAGGGCCAGCATCACCCTGCTGATGTTACAGGTGTTGTACAAGCACCTCTCATAATTTGCTCACTTCTTGTTCTTTCTCCTTTCTCTTCCCCAAAGGAAAAAAATCCCCATTTGAAACACTAAAACCTCTTAAGAAACCCCAGGTTTTTAATTTTCAGTGCATTCCCCCCAAAACAATACCACAAACCAATTCAACATGCAGGTTTTGTCTCTGTCTCATTGAATTCTGAATTTTCACTTGACTTCTGTATTGCCTTAAGATAGGGGTGCACACACAAAATGTGTTTTTCCTGTTTTTCCTTTTTGGACCAACTGAAAAATGAATTGAAGTTCCCAAAGTTAACTTGTGAGAAAAGGTATTTTCAGTGTATAAGCTGTGAGCAGAACCTACTGAATTGTGAAGATGCTTTGTTTTCTTCTTGCTGCTCTACAAAGGTGACATAAAAAATATTTCTATTCCACACAAGCACCAGCTGGGCCAGTTATGTTAAAAACCAACCCAAACTCTTTTAGAAATTCCATCCTTGCTTGTCCTCTTAAATAAGTGACCAGTTTCACATCCATGCATTCAGATACACAAGATTTTAGCCCAAATTATTTACATTTTGTGATCATTATTCACCTGTCAGTTGGGAAAGGAGACAGAAGTGCTCATGCTTTAATTAATATCTGAATCCATCCATGTTAAAAACCAACCCAAATTCTTTAGGAAATTCCATCCTTGCTTATCCTCTTAAATAGGTGACCAGTTTCACATCCATGCATTCAGATGCACAAGATTTTAGCCCAAATTATTTAAATTTTTTGATCATTATTTATCTGTTAGTTGGGAAAGGAGAGAGAAGTGCTCATGCTTTAATTAATATCTGAATCCATCCATGTTAAAAACCAACCCAAACTCTTTAAGAAATTCCATCCTTGCTTGTCCTCTTAAATAAGTGACCAGTTTCACATCCATGCATTCAGATACACAAGATTTAGCCCAAATTATTTACATTTTGTTGATCATTATTCACCTGTTAGTTGGGAAAGGAGACAGAAGTGCTCATGCTTTAATATCTGAATCCATCCATGTTAAAAACCAACCCAAACTCTTTAGGAAATTCCATCCTTGCTTGTCCTCTTAAATAAGTGACCAGTTTCACATCCATGCATTCAGATACACAAGATTTTAGCCCAAATTATTTACATTTTGTTGATCATTATTTACCTGTTAGTTGGGAAAGGAGACAGAAGTGCTCATGCTTTAATATCTGAATCCATCCATGTTAAAAACCAACCCAAACTCTTTTGGAAACTCCATTCTTGCTTGTCCTCTTAAATAAGTGACCAGTTTCACATCCATGCATTCAGGTACACAAGATTTTAGCCCAAATTATTTAAATTTTGTTGTTCATTATGTACCTGTTAATTGGGAAAGGAGACAGAAGTGCTCATGCTTTAATTAATATCTGAATCCATCCATGTTAAAAACCAACCCAAACTCTTTAGGAAATTCCATCCTTGCTTGTCCTCTTAAATAAGTGACCAGTTTCACATCCATGCATTCAGATACACAAGATTTTAGCCCAAATTATTTACATTTTGTGATCATTATTTACCTGTTAGTTGGGAAAGGAGACAGAAGTGCTCATGCTTTAATATCTGAGTCCATTCATTTGAATGTCCATCCATATTTTAACAATCCAAATAAAACTGGAAAATGGAGCAATACACTTATTCTTTATGGCAGGAAAAAACCAGTGAAATTCTTCTTCATCCCCTTTGCTTCTCTGAGGTTTTGGGATTTGCTTTCTCCATGCCATTCCAATCCTTGGAATTCCTATATGATAATAAACATAAGTGAAAGTGTGAATTACATTGGTTATCTTTGGAGATGTTCAGTGGTTCCCTCTTAGTCAATAAAATTACTGCTCATAGATGCTGGATCTGGTGACTCACAGCTTCACTGATGATTTTCTTCCTTAATTTTCTTAATTTAATCCCTTGGAGTAGTTTTCCAGTGAGCTCTGTCCCTCCTGCTTGGTTTCTGTGTGGTTTTTTCATGGCCCTGCTCAGTTCCAGCAGCAGCTGAGGTTCCTTAGCACAGAATTCTGCTCTGGGGTTTGGTTCTTGTCTTCCCTCCTCCCTCCCCTTGTTTGGTATTCCATGGCATTTCTCCTGAAGCCAAATTTCTCTTTTCCCTCAGTTACTTTGGGTTGTCTGTCTGTGAAATATTTCAGACAAAAATGAGCAAAAAAGGGCAAATTCCAGGCCTTGGCTGCTGGATCAGAGAATCCCAGAATCATCTGGAAAATGTTTGGTGAGGGGACACCTGCAGGGTGGGCACTGCAAACCCCCTTGAGTGTGTCAGGACCCTCCTGAGCTGTTCTCACAGCCCTGGACCCAAAGTTCCCTTTCCCAGCAGTTTTCCTAAAAGCAGTTTTCCTGTACCCAAAGTTCCCTTTCCCAGCAGTTTTCCTAAAAACAGTTTTCCTGTACCCAAAGTTCCCTTTCCCAGCAGTTTTCCTAAAAACAGTTTTCCTGTACCCAAAGTTCCCTTTCCCAGCAGTTTTCCTAAAAAGTTTTCCTGTACCCAAAGTTCCCTTTCCCAGCAGTTCTCCTAAAAACAGTTTTCCTGTACCCAAAGTTCCCTTTCCCAGCAGTTTTCCTAAAAAGTTTTCCTGTACCCAAAGTTCCCTTTCCCAGCAGTTCTCATAAAAACAGTTTTCCTGTCCCCAAAGTTCCCTTTCCCAGCAGTTTTCCTGTACCCAAAGTTCCCTTTCCCAGCAGTTTTCCTAAAAACAGTTTCCTGTACCCAAAGTTCCCTTCCACAGGGTTTTCCTGAAAAAGTTTTCCTGTCCCAAAGTTCCTTTCCAGCAGTTCCTCTACCCAAAGCCCTTCCCAGCAGTTTTCCTAAAAACAGTGTTCCTCTACCCAAAGTTCCCTTCCCAGTTTTCCTAAAAACAGTTTTCCTCTACCCAAAGTTCCCTTTCCAGCGTTTTCCTGGACCCAAAGTTCCCTTCCCAGCAGTTTTCCTGTTTTACCAAAGTTCCCTTTCCACAACAGTTTTCCTAGACCCAAGTCCCTTTCCCAGCAGTTTTACCTGAAAACAGGTTTTCTGTACCCAAAGTTCCCTTCACAGCAGTTTCTACCGTACCAAAGTTCCCTTTCCAAGCAGTTTTGTGACCAAAGTTCCCTTCCAGCGCTTCTACTAAAAACAGTTTCCTGTACCAAAGTTCTTTCCCTGCAGTTTTCCTAAAGCAGTTTTCCTGTTCCCAAAGTTCCCTTTCCAGTAACTTTCCTACAAAAACAGTTTCCGTACCCAAAGTTCCCTTTCCAGCAGTTTTCCTGTACCAAAGTTCC
>CM019902.1:114360042-114439849 GCA_009764595.1 Geothlypis trichas | reverse complement strand
CCCTTCCTCAGGGATTCTCCAGCCCTTCCCAGCTCCCTCAGGGATTCTCCAGCCCCTGCCCAGCTCCTCAGGGATTCTCCAGCCCCTTCCCAGCTCCTCAGGGATTCTCCAGCCCCTGCCCAGCTCCTCAGGGATTCTCCAGCCCCTTCCCAGCTCCTCAGGGATTCTCCAGCCCCTGCCCAGCTCCTCAGGGATTCTCCAGCCCCTTCCCAGCTCCGTTCCCTGCCCTGCACACCTCCAGCCCCTCCAGGGCTCTCCTGCAGCACCAGAACTGGGCACAGCCCTCAGTGTGAAATCTGTGCTGTCCCAAATCCCTGTTGTCCAAGAGCTGAACTGCCTCACTGTGTTCCTCGCCAACCAGCTGGGGCAGGCAAACATGAAGATCCATGGTTAAGTGCTCCCAGGATTTCCTGGGACAATGAGCTTCCCAGACAAAGCACCACATGGAAAATAATAATAATAGAAAGCCTTTATGCAAAAAAGCAAGAGGAGAATGGATGAAAAGCTGGCAGGATGTGAGGAAAGAAATAAAACAGAGCTGAAAGGTCACTTTTCAGAGAAGGGGAGGCCACAGGAGGAGCCTGCAGGGAGCTGAGCTGTGCCTGGTGCTGCTGCATGCATCCCTCATGGCCTGGAGACAGGGGCTGGGCAGGGACACAGCCCAGCCTGCTGAAGGGATTGAGGTGTTCAGGTAAAGGAAAGGCAGAGGACAAAGTCAGGTGCAGTTAAAGGGGTTGGCTGGGGAACTCAATAAAAACCTTACAAGAGTGAGGGACTGGATAAAAAAATGGCAGAGAAAAATCTGATGTAGTAAAGTAGTGCACACCACTGAGCAGGGAAATTCTGTGTACATGAGGCTGGGCTTTGGTTGGTTTTACACTCACAGCTGAGATCTTTGGGTTCTGATTAATATTGTCATGAAAATATCAGCACAATGTTCCCTTTTAGTGAGAGAAACAAATCAAATATTTGGAATTATTAAGAGCACAAAATAAAGAACAAACCAGAGAACACTGCAGCACACCTGCCCTGGTATAAATCCATAGTTCTGTGTGCATGGAGCACTGTGTGCAGTTCTTTCCCAGACATCTTAAAAAGGATTCCAGGACCTGAAGGAGCTGACAAAAAAGATGGAGAGAGACAATTTACAAGAGATGGAGAGACAGGACACAGGGAATGGCTCCAGTGCCAGAGGGCAGGGCTGGGTGGGATCTGGGCAATGAGGAATTGTTCCCTGGCAGGGTGGGCAGGGCTGGGATGGAATTCCATCCCTGCATCCCTGGCAGTGCCCAAGGCCAGGCTGGACACTGGGGACAGTGGGAGGTGTCCCTGCCATGGCAGGGGTGGCACTGGATGATCTTTCAGATCCCTTCCAACCCAAACCACTCCATGGTTCCATCATTCTGCAGATCATCCCATTGTTCGTGGCTGCTGCAGTTGGGGTGACATGGACATAAGGAAAAGCCTTGCAGGACTTGAGTCCAAAGAGGAAATTCAAGCACTGAGTTTTTGATAATTTTTAAAATTTTCTTGCTGTAACATCATTGATTCTAAACCTTTAACTCTGTTTTGGCCCTGCCAAGGGCTGGTGTCCCCTCAGGTTCAGCAGATCTGCCCTGGTCACCCTGGCACAGTGGGAGGTGTCCCTGCCATGGCAGGGGTGGCACTGGATGATCTTTCAGATCCCTTCCAACCCAACCCATCCCATGATTCCATCACTCTGCATCATTTGTGGCTGCTGCAGTTGGTGTGACATGGACACAAGGAAAAGCCTTGCAGGACTTGAGAGCAAAGGGGAAATTCAAGCACTGAGTTTTTGATAATTTTTAACATTTTCTTGCTGTAACATCATTGATTCTAAACCTTTAACTCTGTTTTCCCCCCTGCCAAGGGCTGGTGTCCCCTCAGGTTCAGCACACCTGCCCTGGGACAGTGGGAGGTGTCCCTGCCATGGCAGGGGTGGCACTGGGTGGGCTCTGAGGTCCCTTCCAACCCAAACCATCCTGGGATTTTTGTTTTTCTGGGATCTCAACATGCCAGTTCTCAAAAACAGAATTTTGGAGCAAACTCCTCATCCCAGCATTGCCTCCCACCCTCAGCCATGTTCAAGGACAGCTGAGGCTGCTGCAGAGCCCTGGCTTTGGAGTTTGGGACACTTTGGAAAAGGAGCAGCAAATCCCTGGAAAAGTTTCCCAGTAAGGAATTTTCCCCCCATGGAACAGATCCTTGTTGCCTGTAAAAACCTTGTGTTGCTGTCCCTTTGGCTAAGAAGGTGATGCTCAGATTCTGGAATTTGGGTAAAAAGTAATACCACAGACTTGGTGTATTTACTATAATTTATTACATATCAATTTCACTGCCTTGAAAAGCAACATAAAAAAGACAACAAAAAGTTCTTTCTTGTGACAATTTAAGCAAGAAATATTTTTAAGCTGCTGTTTTCAGCCTTTGAAACTTGAAGTTGCTTATAAATTTCCCTGACCAAAATATTACCCTTCCAAAAAAACCCTCAAATTCTCCTTGTTCCTTCCACTTAAAACAGAAAGGAAAAAAAAGCTAGGGGAGGTTTAAAGAATAAAAATCAGCCTGAAGCAACACCCAGGACAGGAAACTTCTTCTAAGCAGTTAAAGCTTGGCAAACCTGCAAACAATGGAAAACAAACAAGGATCAGCTGAATGTTTGTCTCAGCCTGAATGTTCTGGACACACACAAAACCTCCCAAAACCTCCTGAAATCCCCAAAATAAGGTCAGAAATGTTCTGTTCCTGCTGTTCCATGTGTGCTCTGTCCAGCCAGATACAAAGTTCCTGTGTAAATTTGAGCATTGGTTTTTATCTGTTTAAATGGCATGAATTGGTATTTAATTAATAGAATTCTTCAAAAATGTTTTCATTTAGACTTCTCTGTGCCAAAGTTGAGATTTACATTACTCATACACCTAGAATGGACTAGAGTTTGTTCTAACAGAATAAATAAAATAAAGATCCAGATTAAGTTATATTACCTTGATTTTTTAAAATATTTACACTACTACAGGTGCATTTGGCTACTTGGAATTTTCTCAATGCTTTTCATTCAATTTTATTTTAATTTTTCACTGGAAGTCTTTATGTTCTGCCTGAAATTTGGGTTCAGCAGTTCAGTTTCACCTCTTTGAGGTGATCCCTTTCAAAAACTGCTCTGTCAATATATCAAAATTCAGTTGAGGCTTATTGTGAAAAGATTTGCTGTTGCACATAGGTTGGAAGAGGGGAAAACAATGGGATTGAGGTGATTTTTAGCTTTTGTTTTTCAAAACTGGGTTTTATAAACCAAGAGAGAAACTTTCTGTGCTGGGAGCACGAGTGTTGTGTCCTGTGGATGTGAGCACTGAGGAGAGGATATTAGAGTGGAAAGAGATCTAAACCATCATCTAATTCAATTTATTCATCAACCTGATGGGCCCTGCACACAAAAATATCAAATACCTGGAGAAATGGTAATTTTATTCTGCAGAAAGGAAAGAACTGATGGGCAATGCTGTTAGCACAGAGCACAAGAAGGGCTTTGGTGCATCTCTGCCTCAGAGAGTTTCCTGTTGCTGCTGCTCAGTGAAATCTTTTCAGCTCTACAGATTTGCCACCTTCACCAAGGCCAATGGATAATTCCAAACCTGACAGATTTCTTGGGAAACAATCAAATGTTTATGAAAAATCAGTTAAACAAGCAGCACACCTCATCTTCCATTGTGCTACCAGTGCCTACCAATTGTCCCCACTTCAAACTCAGTTTTTAATATTCCATTGTGCTACCAGTGCCTGCCAATTGTCCCCAGTTTAAACCCAGTTTTTAATATTCCATTGTGCTACCAGTGCCTGCCAATTGTCCCCAGTTTAAACCCAGTTTTTAATATTCCATTGTGCTACCAGTGCCTGCCAACTGTCCCCAGTTTAAACCCAGTTTTTAATATTCCTTATATCAAGGAATCAGAGATCCCAGAATGGTTTGGGTTGGGATGTTAAAGCTCATCTCTGCCATGGCAGGGACACCTCCCACTGTCCCAGGCTGCTCCAGCCCCAGTGTCCAGCCTGGCCTTGGGCACTGCCAGGGATCCAGGGATGGAATTCCATCCCAGCCCTGCCCACCCTGCCAGGGAACAATTCCTCATTGCCAAGATCCCACCCAGCCCTGCCCTCTGGCACTGGAGCCATTCCCTGTGTCCTGGCACTGCCAAAGGGACAGGGACTGAGGCACAATCCAGGTCTCCAAGGGATTTTCCCAAGTTCACAGGACAATGCACCAGGCCAGGAATGGGATGGGCCAAACCCACAACAGCCCTGGCACGAGGTTTGCCTGGTGTGAGGATTGGGCAAAGGATGGGAAAAGTGCTCAGAGGGGAGAAGGAATCCCAGGTTCAGACAGAAAAGCAGCCAGAGAATCCCAGAATCCCAGAATGGTTTGGGTTGGGAGGGGTTTTAGGGATCACCCAGTGCCACCCCTGCCATGGCAGGGACACCTCCCACTGTCCCCAGTGTCCAGCCTGGCCTTGGGCACTGCCAGGGATCCAGGGGCTCCACAGCTGCTCTGGGAATTCTATTCCAGAGCCTCCCCACCTCAGGAATTGTTCAATATCCCACCCAACCCCACCTTCTGGCAGTTTGAAGCCTTTCCCCCTTGTCCTGTCGCTCCTTTATGGTCCTTTCCAACCCAAACCACACTCTGTGATTCCACCCCAGATTTGCTTTTGGGTGCTGGACCCTTTGCAAAGTTTCCTGATGTCCTGAGACCTGACAGCCAGGACTTCTCCACGGCTGCTTTTGAGCTCCCCCTGGCACTTCTGCAGCTGGCAGTCCCTGACAGGGGGAACAGGGAGCCCTGAAGCTCCTTTACAAGGGTGGGGATGGAGAACTGAAAGGTTTTCTGGATTCCTGCAGCCCTTTAACACCTCAGAGGGAACTGGGGCCTGATTTACCCAGGCTCCAGCCCCAGCAGTTTCAGGTGGGTGCCCAGTGCTTCCCCCCGAGGTGCCCGTGGTGCTGTGCCCTCTGCAGAGCTCCAGGAGCTGCCCTGGCTGTGCTGCAGGGATGTCCCTGCCCAGGGTTATTTTGGGAGCTCCATCCTGGCAGGTCCCTCTGGAATTCCAGCAGGGATCTCAGCAGAAGGTCAGCACTGACCTTGCCTTGCAGCTCCCTGCAACAGCTCACAGAGGGGAAATGCAGGCCCCAAAAATGGTGCCCTACAAAAGAGGAGTGCTGGCCCCCAGAGCAATTAGCCTAATTAGTGATGCCACAGAGCAGCTGCAGGGCCTGGCAGTGGGGACACCCAGGAACTGGAATGCACCTCACAGGGAGGGGAGGCACACACAGCTCCTCTGCAGAAAACACAAACTCTCTGTTCTGCTTCAGAGTGGATCAGCCCTTGATTGGACCCTCAGCTCTTGCAATGGTTTTTTATTCCTCACAGGGCTCTGACAGAGCCACCTTGGGCAGAGGTGCTGAATAAGGAGATGCAGAGCTGAGTGCAGGATTGATCCTGGCTAATCCCTAAACCTTCTCTCACTTTGGGAAAAGCTGAACTGTTGTGGGAGGTTTCACCTGACCATCAGGAAGAACTTTGTGTGCAGTGACTGAGCCCTGGACTTCTCTGGGCACCCTGTGCCAGGGCCTCACCACCCTCAGAGCAAAGAATTTCGTTGTAATCTTAATTTAAATTTATTCTTTTCCAGCTTAAGGCCATTTCTCCTTGTCCCATCACTCCAAGCTCCTATAAAAAGTCTCTCTCCATCTTTCTTTGAACTGGGATGGGATGGAAGATGTGGGAGGGAAAAAGGAACAGACAACAAAGCATTCCTGCTTCTACTGCTTCTGCTGAAGAATGACCACTTACCCTAATGAAGTTCCCTAAGTGACAATTTTAGAAAAGAATTATTTAAAATTCATCACAATTTCTTTTTCTTTGCTAGCAGGAGGTTGATCAAGTGGACACCAAGCAGAACTTACTTCTAAGAACTTTCTTGAGTGGGTTTGTGTCAGGATACCACAAATATCATGGTCTGGAATTTCAAGAACAAAATCCCTGTGGAAGCTGCACAAGGAGCTTTCTCCTGGCAGCAAGAAGCAAATTTTCATTTTGGCCAGCAAAGGCACCAATCCTGCTGCACAAGAGAGCAGGGAACTGGTGTGGAAAAGGGAAGGGGCCAATGCAAGAGGAATGGAATTTTAATGGAATTGAGGACAGTTCTTGACTCTTCCAGGAATTCTCTTTGAGTTTTTGACTCTTCCAGAGAAGCAAAAGCTGGGCATTGAACAGGTGTAGATCCAAGGCTGTTACAGTCAGCAAAACCAAAGATTTTTAAAGAGCCATGGACTGTACTGGTCCTTTTGGATGTGAGGGGAACTTTATGATTAAATTAACCTTTTTGTTTCTTTGTCTTCCCTATTTTCTAATGCAGGGAAACCAGATTCCTCTAAAAGTTGGAAATTGAGGGTGTAGAGACATACTTGACATTATAGCACCTGATTTAGAAGTTCTAAAGAATGACAATTCTTCAGAATGCCTGATTTTAACAGGAACTCTTCTGCACTCCCACAAATGTATTTATCATGGAGAATGGTCTTGGGAGGACTCCTGGGATTCAGCTTCCAATATGCACCTTCCCTAGGATAACTAACACAGCTTTTCCCTGGAGACTTCTTCCCCAGAATCTCCTTGGTTTGGGGAAGGATTTTCACAGAATCACTGAGGTTGGAAAAGATCTCCAGGACCATCAGGTCCCAGCTGTGCCCCATGCCCAGAGCACTCAGTGCCACCTCCAGGGTTCCTTGGACACCTCCAGGGATGGGCACTCCAAACCTCCCTGGGCAGCCTCTTCCAATACTTCACAACCTTTTCCATGAAAAAACCCAAAAATCCTCGCGATGTCCAGAAATTCCTGCCTGATGTGTTAAACCAGAAGAGAAACTTTTCATGCTCAGGAGCTTGATCTTCACCGTGAGTGTGAACACCAAGGAAGCAATTCCAGAGATTATCAGGGAGAACTCAAAGAAATTCACATTTTTTTAAATTTTTTTGGGAACAAGGCTCATCCAGCAGCAATCCCAGGACCTTCTGTGCCCCATGCCCCATGCCCAGGGCACTCAGTGCCACCTCCAGGGTTCCTTGGACACCTCCAGGGATGGGCACTCCAAACCTCCCTGGGCAGCCTCTTCCAATACTTCACAACCATTTCCATGAAAAAACCCAAAATCCTCGTGATGTCCAGAAATTCCTGCCTGATGTTTTAAACCAGAAGAGAAACTTTTCATGCTCAGGAGCTTGATCTTCACCGTGAGTGTGAACACCAAGGAAGCAATTCCAGGGATTATCAGGGAGAACTCAAAGAAATTCACATTTTTTTTATTTTTTGGGAGCAAGGCTCATCCAGCAGCAATCCCAGGACCTTCTCTGGCTGCCAATCCCGAGCCGCTGCTATCGAAGCCGGCTCTGATGATGACTCAAGAGCTGATCTATCTCCATCCCAACGGGTTACCATGGCAACCCCTCTGGCCTAAAGAGAGCTGGACCACATCAGTTCCTCAGCAGCACCTTCTGGCAGGCCAAACACAAGCTGCTCCATCCCTCCAGGTGATGGCTCCATGGGGAACTGAGGCTGGCTGGGGAAGTGCTGATGGTGAAACCCATGGAGGAGAACTTCTGCTGGGGCTTCACCTGGGGTTGGGGCCTGTCACCCTGTTCTTCTAAGTTCTTCTAAGCCTTCTGATGTTTATGTTCTTGTAAGGAACTTTCTCATGAAGTTTTATATAAATAATTATTTACATTCTTGTAACAAACTTTCTCACACAGTTTCACGTAAATAATTATTGTTTTACATTCTTTTCTGGAGGAGGAGAAATTTGATGGGCTGTTGGTTTGGCCATTGGAGAGGTGGCACTGTCATCCTCCAATCCACTGTCACTTGTGACAGTCTATAAATGTTCAAATCAGAAATTAAAATTCTTTTTACCTCAGAAGTTCCAGTATCCACATTGTTTTATTTTGTGTCTGACAGTGATAGGGGTGTGTCAGACATATTTTATGAAAAATCCTTTTGCTAAGATTTTTGTCCTGAGAAGCTGAGAGGCCTCAGAAATGAAATGTAACCAATATTTATCTGCTGCTGTGGAATGCAACAGGTGCATCTGTGATTGGTCTCATGTGGTTGTTTCTAATTAATGGCCAATCACAGTCAGCTGGCTCAGACTCTCTGGTCACTCACAAGATTTTATTATCATTCCATTCCTTTCTATCCCTTTCAAGCCTTCTGATGAAATCCTTTCTTCTATTATTTTAGTTTAGTTTTAGTATATAATTTTATTTTAATATAATATATATCACAAAATAATAAATCAGCCTTCTGAAACATGGAGTCAAGATTCTCATCTCTTCCCTCATCTGGGACCCCTGGGAACAGCAAGACACAGGGGCCCAGGTCCAAAGGAACTGAGCTGTGGGGTGACTTTGGTGGAGAAACACAACTGCAGAATCTTTCTTTCTGTATTTTGATGGAATTCTTCCTGAAGATCTCCCAGCTTAGGCCTGGTGACCTAAGAAGGCCCCTCTTGCACTGGGATTATTGGAATGGCTGCTGGTCCAGCACAGCATCTGCATCAAAACTTGTACCCAAAGGACAAATGTTGAGCCCTGGAGAAGTCAGGGTGCCCATGGCTGCTCTGAAGGGAGCCTGGAGTTCAGGCAGGGCTGGAAATGCTCCAGCAGAGCTGCAAGGGCAGGTGGGACCAGGGAATGAAGCCTTGCAGAGCTCACAGGGAGAGGCAGATGGGCCCCTCTGCTCCATGCAGGAAGGCTGGAAAGGGAAAAAATGGGACAAATTACCCATAATCACATTCCACTGCCACAGAACCATAGTTTGGGTCAGAAGGGACATTAAAAACCACCCAGTGCCACCCCTGCCATGGCAGGGACACCTCCCACTGTGCCAGGCTGCTCCAGCCCCAGTGTCCAACCTGGCCTTGGGCACTGCCAGGGATCCAGGGGCAGCCCAGGGCCTGCCCACCCTGCCAGGGAACAACTTCTTCATATCTCTAACCTAAAATTCCTCACTTTCAGTTTGAAGTCACTGCCCCTTGTCCTGTCACTCCAGTTCCTGATGAATTGTCCCTCCACAACTTCCCTGTAGCCCCTTCAGACCCTGGAAGGTGCTGGGAGGTCTCCACACAACCTCCTCTTCTCCAGGCTGGGCAATCCCAACTCTTCAGCTGTTGTGCTGTTTCTTATACATCTGTTCCATTTCTCTACAATGCTCTATGTTATTTTCTTTCTTAGAACTCATTTCTCCACTCTCTTTCCTCCTCATTTTTAATGTGGTTTTTTTCTTATTTTTTTCTCAGTTTCTCTGCTTATTATTGGGTTTTTTGGTCCCCAATATTCTGCTTTCTGAGGGTTGGTCTCTTAGGAAGAGAAACCCAAGTATTTCTCACATAGCCTGTCCAGTAATTCATGCAGAATGTACACAACCTCCTGTTTTCAAACACTGCAAACCTACTCCAGGTGGGGAATTCAAAAAAAGGACTCTCGAGTCTTTCCTGTCTTGGCAGTCCCTCCCTTCCCAAAGAAAATAAAAAAGGAGTAAGACTTGATAATTTTTGATAAGCAAGAACTTGGATTCCCTCCATCCAGGTCACAACTCAAAGTTTCCAGGTGGGGCAGGATTCTGGTGGAATCCCAGCCTGGAGGATCCCTAAACCTCCAGCACAGAACACAAGTTCTGTTTCTGACAACCCTTTCCAGGAAGAAATTCCTCCTGATGTCCAACCTGAACCTCCCATGGCTGTTTAATGAAATGGATATTGAAGAGAACACTTTTGTACCATGCAGGTTATTCATTATCCAAACAAAATTAATAAACAAAAAAAATCTAGTTGTTTATACTGGGAAATAACATTTTAAAAAGATGCCATCACCTTTTAAAGGACATTTTATCTCTGCCCAAGGTGCCAGAGCCTGGGTATAGCCAGCAAAATAAAAGTAGAGGATGACTGAGCAAATGCAGAAACTCTTGAAAACTCTGTAATATTTTTAAGTGTTAGCAAAATCAACCCTCAAAACCTGACAAAACCCCAAACCCCACGAAGTTACAGTAATGCAGTGAACAGTGTAAGAAATTTCTGTGAGCTTTGTAGTTACCTACACTGAGCAACAGAGAAATGTTCTGTCACTGCACTCACAGAGACCAGAAAGAGATTTTAGAGGGGAAAAGTCCTCAGGGAATGTCCCCTCTGCTCCCCTCTGAGAGTGGAGCTGTTCTTCCTGACTGAGGGCCTGGGCAGAGGCTGGAGATCTTGGAATTGTTCATGTGGGAAGGGACCTCCAGGATCACCCAGTGCCATCACCGCAATCCCTGTCCCCAAGGCCACATCCAGACTGCTCTGGGACAATTCAGTGACTCCAAATCTCCCTGGGCAGCTCAGCCCAAGGCCTGACCACTCTGCCCGGGAAATTTTCTGTGCCAGTCTCCAACCTGAGCCTGCCCTGGTGCCATCTGAGGCCATTTCTGAGCCTCCTTTCCCTGCCCCTCCTGGCAGGAGCTGTGCAGAGCACTGAGGTCCCCCCTGAGCCTCCTTTGCTCCAGGCTGAGCATCAGAGAGCTGTGACTGATCCAACCTGCCCTGAGGGTTGGATCTGCTCAGAATCCCAGAATCAAGGCTGGGAAACCCTCCAGGATCACCCAGTGCCACCCCAGCCCCACAGCATCACCCCAGTCCCTGTCCCCAAGGCCACATCCAGACTGCTCTGGGACAATTCAGTGACTCCAAACCCCCCTGGGCAGCTCAGCCCAAGGCCTGACCACTCTGCCAGGGAAAGTTTCTGTGCCAATCTCCAACCTGAGCCTGCCCTGGTGCCATCTGAGGCCATTTCTGAGCCTCCTTTCCCTGCCCCTCCTGGCAGGAGCTGTGCAGAGCACTGAGGTCCCCCCTGAGCCTCCTTTGCTCCAGGCTCAGCCCCTTCCCACATTCTGGCCATGCTCAGAGTCAAGGAGAGAAGTGTCAAAAGCAGCTCCAAGTGACCTCAAATCTTCCCGGGGCTGAGGGGCATGAGAAAGGAGCACTTAAATCACGGTGCTCCCAAGCCCCTCCCATGGATGGAAGGTGCAGCTCCATAGAGAATTTCAATTCACCAAACGCCTCAATTCCACTCCTGGGGTGGTCCCACGATTTCCCTGTGCACCCTTGTCCCTGAGAGGGACTTTTCACGAGGGACTGGGGTGACAAAACAAACAGGAATGGCCTTAAGCTGAAAAAGAGAGTTTTAGATGGGAGAGCAGGGAGAAATCCTTCCCTGGGATGGAATTCCCAGAGCAGCTGGGGCTGCCCCTGGATCCTGGCAGTGCCCAAGGCCAGGTTGGACACTGGGGACAGTGGGAGGTGTCCCTGCCATGGCAGGGGTGGCACTGGGTGAGTTTCAGGATATTCCTGTGCTGGGAGGAAAGGCTGGCACAGCTGGCATTGTTCACCTGCACAGGAGAAGCTTTGGGCTGAGCTCAGGGTGGCCTTGCAGGGCCTGAAGGAGCTGGGAAGAGAGAGAGAATTTACCAAATACAAGGGGGAATGGCTTCAAACTGACAGAGAGTTTCGATTTAGATTAGTTATTAGAAGAAATTCTTTACTGTGAGCTTAGTGAGGAACTGTAACAGTTTGCCCAGAAATTTTATGGCTGCCCCTGGATCCCTGGCAGTGCCCAAGGCCAGGCTGGACACTGGGGACAGTGGGAGGTGTCCCTGCCATGGCAGGGGTGGCACTGGATGAGTTTCAGGATATTCCTGTGCTGGGAGGAAAGGCTGGCACAGCTGGCATTGTTCACCTGCACAGGAGAAGCTTTGGGCTGAGCTCAGGGTGGCCTTGCAGGGCCTGAAGGAGCCCCAGGAAAGCTGGAGAGAGACAATTGCCAGGGGATGCAGGGGCAGCACTCAGGGAATGGCTGCACACTGAAAAATTACAGGTTTACATCAGATATTAGCAACAATTTTCTCCCTAAGAGGGTGAGGAGGTCCTGGGATGGAATTCCATCCCTGGATCCCTGGCAGTGCCCAAGGCCAGGCTGGACACTGGGGACAGTGGGAGCTGTCCCAGGGGTGGCACTGGATGGGCTTTAAGGTCCTTTCCACCCCAAGCCACTCTGGGATTCTGTGATCACACAATTTAAGTAAAATTCTCAACACTTCAATTATTTGGGGGGGTTTTGGCTGTGGCTGCATCCGTCTGCCAATCCTTGGCTGCTTATTTCCACCTTTTAAGCCAAGATAAAAAAAAATATTAAAACAGGAAGAAAAAGCAAATGGAACAAGTAACATGTCCTAATTTCTCCAAGGAGGCTGGCTGGGAACTGAAATGACTAGATTAAAGTATCACACGTCAGAATTAAAGTATTAGATAAAGGCCAGACTCTACTTTTTGATCTTTGTGGGCATTCCAGAAATTAAAAATAATAAAAAAAATGCATTAAAAACCCCCTGTCACAGATTTAGGCTGGAAGCACCGATCTGGCAATTCCGAGGGGAAAGGAGCCTTCAGTCAGCAGCTTGAGGCTCCCACTCTGGGCTACTTAAAGTGCATATTTTAACTCAATTTTTGGGAAATATATTGATTTTTGGAGGGGGATGAGGAAGACCCTGGATGCAATTCCAAGGGGAAAGGAGCCTTCCGTCAGCAGCTTGAGGCTCCCACGCTGGGCTACTTACAGTGCATATTTGAACTCAATTTTGGGGAAATATATTGATTTTTGGAGGGGGATGAGGAAGACCCTGGATGCAATTCCAAGGGGAAAGGAGCCTTCCATCAGCAGCTCGAGGCTCCCACTCTGGGCTACTTACACTGCATATTTGAACTCAATTTTTGGGAAATATATTGAGTTTTTGAGGGAGATGAGGAAGACCCTTGGATGCAATTCTGAGGGGAAAAGAGCCTTTTATTCTGTGATTCCCTCAGCACCTCAAGGCTCCCACACCAAGCTACTTTTGGTGCATTTTTTAACTCATTTTGGGGGAATATGCTGATTTCCATAGGGGGGTAAGAGAGACCCCTGGATGCAATTTTGAGGGGAAAGGAGCTTTGCCTCAGCAGCTTGAGCCTCCCACACGTAACTTACTTCTGGAAGAATATATATATAATTTTTTTTGTTGGGTTTTTTTTCTGATGAGAATTAGAGAAATCCTGGACAGAATTCCAAGGCTTTCAGCAGCTCAAGGCTCCCACACCGGGTGACTTTTAGTGCATTTTTTAACTTGTTCTTGGGGAATACAGATCTTATGAGGGGCCAAGAAACACTCCTGGATGCAATTCTGAGGGGAAAAGAGCCTTTTATTCTGTGATTCCCTCAGCACCTCAAAGCTCCCACACCAAGCTACTTTCAGTGTATTTTTAAAATAATTTTGAGAGAATATATTGATTTTCAGAGAAAGGTGAGAAAGACCCCTGGATGCAATTCTGAGGGGAAAGGAGCTTTGTGTCAGCAGCTTGAGGCTCCCACACCTAACTCACTTCTAGGGGAGTGTTATTTTTTTCCTGATGAGAATTAGAAAAGCCCTGGACAGAATTCCAAGGGGAAAGGAGCCTTCCCTCAGCAGCTCAAGGCTCCCACACTGGGTGATTTTTAGTGCGTTTTTTAACTTGTTCTTGGGGAACACAGATTTTATGAGGGGCCAAGAAACACTCTTGGATGCAATTCTGAGGGGAAAAGAGCCTTTTATTCTGTGATTCCCTCAGCACCTCAAGGCTCCCACACCAAGCTACTTTTGGTGCATTTTAAAAATAATTTTGAGAGAATATATTGGTTTTCAGAGAAAGGTGAGAAAGACCCCTGGATGCAATTCTGAGGGGAAAAGAGCTTTGTGTCAGCAGCTTGAGGCTCCCACACCTAACTCACTTCTGGAAGAATATATGTATAATTTATTTTTTTTTTGTTGTTGTTGTTGTTTTTTTTGATGAGAATTAGAGAAGCCCTGGACAGAATTCCAAGGGGAAAGGAGCCTTCCCTCAGCAGCTCAAGGCTCCCACACCAGGTGACTTTTAGTGCATTTTTTAACTTGTTCTTGGGGAATACAGATCTTATGAGGGGCCAAGAAACACTCCTGGATGCAATTCTGAGGGGAAAAGAGCCTTTTATTCTGTGATTCCCTCAGCACCTCAAAGCTCCCACACCAAGCTACTTTCAGTGCATTTTTAAAATCATTTTGAGAGAATATATTGATTTTCAGAGAAAGGTGAGAAAGACCCCTGGATGCAATTCTGAGGGGAAAAGAGCTTTGTGTCAGCAGCTTGAGGCTCCCACACCTAACTTACTTCTGGAAGAATATATATATATATAATTTTTTTTTTGTTGGTTTTTTTTTCTGATGAGAATTAGAGAAGCCCTGGACAGAATTCCAAGGCTTTCAGCAGCTCAAGGCTTCCACACCGGATGACTTTTAGTGCATTTTTTAACTTGTTCTTGGGGAATACAGATCTTATGAGGGGCCAAGAAACACTCCTGGATGCAATTCTGAGGGGAAAAGAGCCTTTTATTCTGTGATTACCTCAGCACCTCAAAGCTCCCACACCAAGCTACTTTCAGTGCATTTTAAAAATAATTTTGAGAGAATATATTGGTTTTCAGAGAAAGGTGAGAACGACCCCTGGATGCAATTCTGAGGGGAAAGGAGCTTTGTGTCAGCAGCTTGAGGCTCCCACACCTAACTCACTTCTGGAAGAATATATATATATATATTTTTGTTGTTGTTGTTGTTGATTTTTTTTTTCCTGATGAGAATTAGAAAAGCCCTGGACAGAACTCCAAGGGGAAAGGAGCCTTCCCTCAGCAGCTCAAGGCTCCCACACCGGGTGACTTTTAGTGCGTTTTTCAACTTGTTCTTGGGGAACACAGATTTTCTGAGGGGCCGAGAAACACTCTTGGATGCAATTCTGAGGGGAAAGAAACCCTCTAGAATCCTGCGACTCCCCCAACATGTCGGGGCTCCCACACCGGACGACTTTTAGCACATTTTACAAATAGTTTTTTGGGGATGGTATTTTCAAGCGTGTCGAGAAACACCCGTGGACGCAATGCTGAAGGGAGAGGAGAGGAACCTTCCCTCAGCAGGTTGAGGCACTCCGGGCTCCTTGCAGAGCATTTTTTGAACGCTTTTTCCCTCAGCAGGTTGAGGCACTCCGGCCTCTTTGCAGTGCGTTTTTCGAACGGCTTTTCCCTCAGCAGTTTCAGGCACTCCGGCCTCTTTGCAGTGCGTTTTTTGAACGCTTTTCCCCTCAGCAGGTTCAGGCACTCCGGGCTCTTTGCAGTGCGTTTTTTGAACGCTTTTTCCCTCACCAGGTTAAGGCGATCCGGGCTCCTTGCAGAGCATTTTTTGAACGCTTTTTCCCTCAGCAGGTTCAGGCACTCCGGCCTCTTTGCAGTGCGTTTTTTGAACGGCTTTTCCCTCAGCAGGTTGAGGCACTCCGAGTTCCTTGCAGTGCGTTTTTTGAATGGTTTTTCCCCCAGCAGGGTGAGGCAATCCGGCCTCTTTGCAGTGCGTTTTTTGAACGGTTTTTCGGGCACATCTCGGCTTCCGAGGGGGCCGTTCCCGGCCCTGTCCCTCCCCACAGGCGGCGGCGGGCGGGAAGCCCCGGCGGGCTCGGCCTCGCGCTCCCGGCGCCCCCTGCGGGCCGGGGCCGGCACCGCCTCAACCGCCGGGTTCCCCCCGTCACCGGGAATGGCGGCCGATCCCCTTCCCCGCCCCGCCGGGGCCATCCCGGCCCGCAGCGCCGCCGACACCGTCACACGCCGGAGGGCGGGCGGGCACGGATGAGGAAGGAGGGGGAAGGAGCCGTTGCCATGGCGAGCGCGGCCCGCCCTTGCCTCCCCACGTCAGCGCCGTCTCCCGCCCGGCCGCGGGTGATTGACAGTTGCTATGGCAACAGGCTCGCCCCCGCCGCCATTTTGTCAGTTGGGTTTTTTTAAAATTTAAAAAAATATTAAAAAATTAAAACAAAATAAAACAATAATAATAAAAAACAAGAGCAAATCGCTCAATTTCCGCCAGAATTTCTGGGATTGTTTTTTTCAAAGTTTTTTTTTTTCTTCTCCTTCTTCCGACCTCCACCGCGAAAGGAAAAGGAAAAGAAGGGACGCAAAAAAAGTGCGCTCCGAGGGTCCCGCCGGGGATGCGCGGCCGGGCTTGAGGCGGCGGCGGTGCGGGAAGCGAAGCCGGTTCGTGAGGAAGAAGGGAGGGAGGGAAGGAGGAGCGGGCGGGGAGGGAGGGAGGGGGAGGAGGTAGCGGCTGGCAGGCGGGGGAGGGAGGGAGGGAGCGAGGAGTTCCCGGGGGCTCGGTACGGCGCTGCGCTTCCCCCCATCCCCTCCTCCTCCTCCTTCTCCTCCTCCTCCTCCCGCTCCTCCCGCTCCCCCCGCCGCTGTCCCCGCGCTCCCGGCCGGGGCTCAGGCCGCCGATCGCAGCCGAGCCGAGGCGAGGCCGAGCCGCCGCCGGGCGCTGCGCAGGTTTGGACCGCGCGCCATTTTGTGAGGGCAGCGAACAGCCAGAGCCCGGCCGGGGACCCGCCGGGCCGCCCGGGCTCCCCTTCCCACCGCGGGCAGAGCCGCGGCCCGAGGGAGGAGGAGGCGCCGCCGCCGCCGAGGCCCCCGGGGAAGAGCGGGAGGACGCGCCCGGCGCTCGCCCCGCGGAGGGAGAGGCCTCGCCCCGGGAGAAGCCGCCGCACGGGTGAGTGAGACGCCGCACCGCGGGACGAGCCGGGGCCGCCTCGCCCGGGCCCGCGGCGGAGGGGCCGCAGCGCTTCGCTGCCATCTTAGAGCGGGAGCGGCGGCAGGGCCGGGATCCATCCCCGCCCGCCCCTCCGCAGCCCGCGGCCTTTTTCCCCTTGGAGCGCGGCTGTGCCTTGCCGGGCCTTGGGAGCGGCGATGGAGGAAGGGAGCTCGCCCGGAGCCTCTCGGTGTTATGCGCAACGCCCTGCGGTGGGCGGGTGCGAGGGCTCGGGCCGGGCTGGCGGCGAGGAGGGCGGCAGGACTTGGAGCATCACCTGTTGTAGGGGAGGATTGGGATGCCCCGGCACCTGCGAGGGGCCGGTGGGGCGGGTGGGGAAGGTGCAGGGGAGATGGGGAAGGAGTTACCTGAGCGAGGTGCCTGTCATCCCTTCGGTGGGGGTGGGGAGGAGGAGGGAGCAGCAATGTTGGGAATAGACACAGGGACACGCAGGGACACACGGGCACAGGGACAGGCAGGGACACACGGGCACTCCCCGGGGAGCTGCTGCGGGCAGCGGCCCCGGAGCTCTTTAGGGAAAGGCTGGACGTGGCTCTCGGTGCCGTGGTCTGGTTGACAAGGTTGGGCTCGATGATCTCGGAGGTCTTTTCCGTCATGAATGATTCCCCGGTTCCATGTTTTAGTAGCCGGCCGCGGCCTTTCAGGGATTCAGCTTTGTGTTCTGGAGGAATTGGAGCTCTGCTCGGATGCACTGGGTGCTCCTCTGGAGTGGCCACAGTTCCCTCCCGCCGCCGCGGGATCACAAAACGCATTTTAAAGTGCTGCAATTCGAAATTTAGAAATTCGTGAATCTCAGTCGGCTTTGAAGTTTTTGGGTTTAGCCCGTCCAAAGACCACGTAGGGCTTCTTTGATCATGTCTCTAGATTGCTGCTGTTACTTAGTTCTCCTATTACTCCACAGCCATCGGGGGAAACGAACATTTATTGTTATTTAAAATCAACGAAGACAGAGTAACTGACTCCAAAATAAATCGACAGGCGTGTTTTTGACAACCAGCCTGGTTGAATCTGAATGAGAGTGTGCTGGTAACTTTTGCCAGGAGGTCCTTGCAGTCACACTGAGGTGGATGGAGTTTCATGGGGGCCTGGGTTTGAACAAGTTAACAACTTTTTTTTATTATCTTCTTGGTGTTTGCCTTACCTTTTCCTCAAGGAAGGTGTGTGAAGTTGAAGAAGACTTAGATGATATCTGGTGATAAATTAGGAAATATTTAGTTTCTGGTAGTGTTTAATTCTCTGCCTGTAACCAAGCAGAATTTAACCTCCCTCCTTGGAATAGTCTGTAGCCCTAAAAAGTTTTGGTAAACTTGTTTCTCTCTTTCTCCACGCCGCCCTTCCCCCAACCTCTGTAGGTTGGATATTTTTGGAAAATTAATTATACTTTATAGAATTAGAATAATAACACTGAAAATAACTCTGAGCTAGTATTTGTTAACTATTATCTATATATATTTGGTGTGTGTATATATAGATACTTTTGTAGGCTACGCTTCATGTTTTTGGCTTACATGAATTATTTAGAACTAGACTTTTTATTTGCAGTCTGAAGTAGAATATGTGTGTGAAGTGTTAAATTTACATTTTCTGCCGCGAATTAAAAATTCCATCCAAGTTGATGAAGCTTATTGAGTTGAATTCACGGCTTTGGAATATTCCTTGGCTGAAGCGAGTATATCTTGTTCAAAACTGAAGAGCCAGCAGGGTTTTCTTAAGCCAGGAAGAGTTTGATATTGTTTCCAGGCTTACAGGTAGGCTTGGTTACAGGAGCAGCGAGTGTTACAGTTCCCGATCGACACCGGGCTGCGTTCAGGACTTGTCATTGCGTCCCCTCCCCCAGCTGGACAGTGACAAGGATAATTTTACCCGGTGGCCGCCAAGAGTTCTCTCTCCCTTTTCAGATTTACGGGCAGGGTTCCCTTGCTGGTGTGCAGCACCGGGGATTGATCCGGTTTGGGGTTCTGGGGGTGCTGCGGGGCGGGGATTTACCCCACGGGCATCGAGACTCCTGCAAAGTGCTGAGGGTGAAACAAAGCGGCGGAGCAGCACCGCTGGCCGGGAAAAACCCTGCCCTGTGGAGCTTTTCGAGTGACATTTAATTAGGACAGGCTTGCTTCCATGTGCCACATCTTCCAGTCGTGCTTGAAACTGGACCACCTGCTCACATGGTATGTGGAAAGAATAAACACTCCAAAACGGAGCTTTATTGGCCATGCAGGCGTTGCACAGCTTCATCTCAGCTCAACTGGGCGCTGGTTCGAAGACTAAAAACAATTGGTACCAAAAAAAGCACTTTTTGTTGCTATAATTAGATTATCTTTTGGGAATTCCTCTGAAAACCTGCTCATTTCAGGTGCTTTTAGGCCTGGCTGTGGCACTGCAGGTTGGAAGTTGTGTGCCAGTTTGTGGTTTGGGGTGAAACTGCAGCCTGGGATCTGTTCAGCCTTTCCATGGTCCCTCTGAATCCATTTGGAGAGCTGTTCTCCCCATGAAAGTACAAAACTTTCTGCCACCTTTATATTATGGGAGTTGTATAACTTCTGAAATCCTTTTGTAAATAGATCTGTTGTTGTAGAACTGGATTATTTACAGAGAACTGCTGCTTTTGTCTTTATAACCGAGCACAATACATTATTTGTTGAGTTTACAGTTTCATCTCTGCAAAGAGGTTGATAAGAAATACATTTTCACAAAAATTATGTAATAACTTTCTGGCTACTCAGACTCTGATGTTTATGCAGGGAGAGTTCTTTTTTGTTCTAAGACTCTTTTTTTTTGTTATTTATTATTATTTTTTATTATTTGACATAATACCAAAAACCTCTTTGAGCCAACTGCTTTTCTTCTGAGCTTCTGAGGGGAGAAAGAAGCAATGAGGAGAAGGGGAATGCTCTCCCTTTCCTTCCTCACCTCCACGGGTCCTTCAGGAGGAGGCTCATGGGAACTGTAGTCCTTGGATGCCTTCAAAACACCAGAGAAACTTTGGAAAATCAGGAATGGTTCCTTCCACCAAGGTTTGCTCCACGTGTGGAGTTCCCCAGGGCTGGCTCCTCAAGGTGACACAGCACACATTGCAGTGATTATCCACTGCTTTATCCATCTGTGGGGAAGGAAGGGAAAGTTGTGATTTCATTCTCATTTATCCCACAATGGCTGGGACAATGGTTGGGACAATGGCTGGGCTGCTTTTGCTGGTACCAGTGGATTCATCCCTCCAGAGCATCCTCTGCTGTGTCCTCACCCTTGGAGTGGCTCACTTTGAAGGAATTGGCTTTATCTTCTCCTTATTTATTCCAAAGTGTCCTGTCCTTGGATTTTTGGGGAGAGTCCCCTGTGAAGGGCCAGGGAAATGTGGGAGACAATTCCCAGCAGCTCTGCCTGCACCCATGGAGTGGGAAACTGGTTCTGCTTCAGGCCCTGTGTGAAAACAAAACCTGTGAGATCCCAGCTCTGAATTTTGGACAGGCAGGGCAATGCTTCTGTCGCTGCAGCACCACGAGTGACACCTGTTTGTAAACATTGTCCCTGCAAAGTTTCCAGCCCTGGTAGCACCAAGTACCTGAAAGTGAAACTGAGTGAATGAAAGTAAAATTAACTCCATTAAAAGTCAGTTTTGTTCCAGCTGTGAGAGACCAGGCTTTCAGTTGCTGTTACATAAAGTTCCAAAGCCTCCTAGCATTCCTTTTTCCCCCCCTTTTTCTTTTCCCCCAGAGGCAAATAAAAATAGACTGTGTTGTGAGTCAGTTAAAGGAATAGTTAATAATACATTAATACCTCTTTGTGTTGAAAAGTTTCCTTTTTCTTTCTGGTAACTGTTTGGATGGTGAAATAAGAGAGGGATGGAAATGTACAAATTGATTTCTGATGGCAGAGTCATTCCTTCAAAAAATAATGGGAATAAAATGAGACTGAATTATGTTGAGTTACTGGAAAAAACCAAATTAGTAGGATGACTAGTTCACAAAAAAGCATAAGTAAATAATTTTAATAATTAAATTGAACTTGCCAGTGAAACTTTTAAATCTTAGTGTCCCAAAAACCTGTTGTTCACTGGTTTTGTGGTTTCCTGACTGCAAACACATTTCATTGCAAATCCCCATTCCCTGTGTGTGTTCAGCTCATGATTTGTGCTTCTGTGAACTCCATAAACTGCCAATAACTCAGTTACTGTGCTCCTGTTGGAACACCCAGCATGTCCTGTGTAGAGGGAGCAGTTTTGTGCCCCTGGTGTCAGTGTGAGTTGAGGAAGGGTTAACAGAGGAGAGGAATATTGTCAGGGAAGTGAATGTGCTGGTGCTTCCTCAGTTCTGCATTGCCCTGGTCACTGGGAGTTCCCTCACACTGATCTCTGCCCTGCCTGTGTCACTGCAGCTTTTCCCTGCTCACAGCTCTGGAACCACATATATCCCAATTTTTAAATGCAGTTTGAACAGGATTGCACATGAAATACATACAGGGGGTGTGTGTGGTCACAGACAAATCAGTTTCCATCCACTCTTTCAACATCTGATTGATACTGGAAGCTCAGTAACTTTCCAGGATCATGATTCTGGCTGCTTTATTGTTATTCTTTCCAACTTGTGGATAATTAGGCATTAATGCAATGCTGTGCCAGAGTTAGTGTTAGAAATACATTGATTTCTTTGTTAACGTTACAAGATCCTGGGAGTTTTCATTGCTATAGAAGTTACTCATAAATACAACAAACACTGGGTCAGTGTTGTGGAATAACAGCTTAATGCACATTTTTCACCATCATGAGATGTTCCTCACTTAGAATTCTGTGCTCTTGTACTTGGGGTGACTTTCTGTCAATGTCACAGTGTTCCTCAGAAACTGAGATTGTTGTGGCAGGCCCTGTGCAGGAACAGGAGCATTCCTGCAAATGCTGGGGGTGTGTGTGATTGCAAACATGGATCTCTGTGTTCCCAATAAAATCAGGCTTTTCATGGAATCCCAGGATGGTTTGGGGTGGAAGGGACCTCAAAGCTCATCCAGTGCAGGGACAGTTCCCACTGTGCCAGGCTGCTCCAGCCCCAGTGTCCAACCTGGCCTTGGGCACTGCCAGGGATCCAGGGATGGAATTCCATCCCAGCCCTGCCCACCCTGCCAGGGAACAATTCCTCATTGCCCAGATCCCACCCAGCCCTGCCCTCTGGCACTGGAGCCATTCCCTGAGTGCTGTCCCTGCATCCCCTGGCAATTGTCTCTCTCCAGCTTTCCTGGGGCTCCTGCAGGCCCTGCAAGGCCACCCTGAGCTCAGCCCAAAGCTTCTCCTGTGCAGGTGAACAATGCCAGCTGTGCCAGCCTTTCCTCCCAGCACAGCTGCTCCATCCCTCTGCTCATCCTGGAGCCTCCTCTGGGCTCTCTGCAGCAGCTCCAGGTCCTCCCTGGGCTGGGCCCAGGTGGGAAATCACCTGAGCAGGGCACAGGGGCACAATCCCAGTTCCTTTCCCAGCCCAGGGAAAGTTCTGTGCATGGAACACGCCGAGCTTCTCACCAGCCAGCCCCCCAGTGTCCTCCCCAGGGCTGCTCTCCATCCATCCCCACCCACCTGGGCTGTGTTTGGGTTCCCCATGGCCTTGCTGAGCTCTGTGGGGCTCTCCCAGCCCCATCTCTCCAGCCTGCCCAGGTCCCTCTGGGTGCTCCCCCATCCCAGGGTCTGTCCCACACAGCTCCGTGTCTTGTGAGGGTGCCATGGGTCCCCCTGTCTCTGGCCCTGACAGAGTTTTTAAACTTCAGCTGAAGTCAAACTCCATCCAAAGGCTCCAGACTTTCCTGGCTCTTTGCCCCAAAATCAGAGGCAGCAGTAGGTGCAGCTCTGAGTACTGGTAACTACCCTAACCCTAACCCTATAACCTTAACAGTGGGTTAGGGTTAGACCAGTTACTGCAGCTTCTCTTGGAGCTCCTCAAACTTTCTCTAGTGGTTTATTATTTTTAAGAAACTTAGTGTATATTTATTAATTGTAAAGCTTAATTATAAACTTAATTATAAAGCTTAAATTCCAAGTGAATTTATGTCTTTTGTGAAGGATCTCTACTGGAGACAGCATCACAAATGGTCAGTTAAGTCTGAGTGAAATGAGTATAAAGTTTCCATAAAATGAGGTAAAGTTTCCATAAGGACAATTAAGAGTTGCTTGAGTTTGTGTTGTGTTAATCAGAGACCCTTGTTGGGATCTGATTTCTGGTTTGCTTTGTGTTTACAGCATGGAGTAAGTGTTGCTTCTTTCTGTGTCCCATTTCCTGACTTGGAGGTCCCTGTCCACAGAATTTCTGGGACAGCCTTGGGGAATTCCCTGTGTTTGTGGTTTGGGTTTCCTGCTGTAAATAAAATGTTGTGAGTTCTGGTAATTATTGTCATTTGATAATCTACTTAATGATAGAAGGTGTAAAACTCATCCTCTGGAGGTGAGGATGGAAATCCTTTCTGTGATGGGCCCTTCAGGGAGGCTGCTCCTGTGTCCTGCAGGGTGTTCTGGGATGTTCTCAGCTCTTTTCCATGATTGCAGTGTCCATGTGAGCCCTGCAGCCCTGACCCATCACAGCATTCACTGCTGGGTCTCTGTGGAGTTCAATTAACCAGAGTCATGTTCTCAGCATGGACTTTTCAAACTGAAACCCTGAGAAATGCAGGAGCCCAGGCCCTGCACTGCCTTCCCTGGTGCTTCTGGGCAGCTCTGGGGCTCAGTCTGGACTGCAGAGGGCTTTGCTCTGTGTGGTGGGCACCAGAAATGCTTTTCTCCCATTAAAAATGCTTTTCTCCCATTAAAAATGCTTTTCTCCCATTAGAAATGCTTTTTTTCCCATTAGAAATGCTTTTCTCCCATTAAAAATGCTTTTCTCCCATTAAAAATACTTTTCTCCCATTAAAAATGCTCTTCTCCCATTAAAAATGCTTTTCTCCCATTACAAATGCTTTTCTCCCATTAGAATTGGACACAGATTTCTACAAGTAAGTTTGAAGGTTCTACCCAGTGCCCATTTAATTTGTTACTACCACACAATAAACCCAAACCCAAGTTTTTGCTAGAATATTTCCTTTTAATTTATTGCAGAAGTCAATACAGCAAGGAAACCCAGTTGGTCAAGGGGTGGTGTTATCAAGTTCTCCCTTCTGAAGGCTGGTTTAAAAACCCCACTTTTTTCTCTTCTTGTTATGCAAAGAAAGAGTTGTGTAACTGTTGTATAATGGTTGTATTCCACCTGCAGAAAGTGAGTATTTAATTCTGGTTTTCTGCTGGATGTTCTTCACCAGCACCCAGTTATTTCAAGAAATGAGAAAGAAATGAGAAAACTTCTGCTTACAGTTCACAAAGTTCCAGTGATGCATCTTGAAATCACCCTCTCCTGTAAAACTTATAAAAATACCCCTTAAATGGAGCAGATTTATTGCAAAACCTGGTTGAGTTTAGGTGAAATGTGAAATATTTTGTGCCACAGGCCCAAAATCTTTGGTGTGTGGAGGGAGGGATGTCCTGGGTGACAAAGGGACATTTTCTGAGGCTCCTGGCAGCTCTCACCCGGTGCTTTGGGCTGAGCAGGGCAGGGCTGGGCTTTGATCCACAGCACAAAACCCAATCTCAGTCATTTTCACAAATCTGAAAACAAGGAAAGGCCACGGTGGAGTGGTTCATGGCATTAAATCCTCCTGGCTCTGACAAGTTCTTGGTGGCCTCACATGCTGAGGTTTTCTGTCTTGGGGTTTTTTCCCTTTCTTTTATTCCCCCTTTTCTGTCCAGTGTAATAATTTCCTTTCCTTTCCTTTCCTTTCCTTTCCTTTCCTTTCCTTTCCTTTCCTTTCCTTTCCTTTCCTTTCCTTTCCTTTCCTTTCCTTTCCTTTCCTTTCCTTTCCTTTCCTTCCTTTCCTTTCCTTTCCTTTCCTTTCCTTTCCTTTCCTTTCCTTTCCTTTCCTTTCCTTTCCTTTCCTTTCCTTTCCTTTCCTTTCCTTTCCTTTCCTTTCCTTTCCTTTCCTTTCCTTTCCTTTCCTTTCCTTTCCTTTCCTTTCTTCCTCCCTCCCTCCCTCCCTCCTTCCCTTCCTTTCTTCCTTTCTTTCTGTATTTATTAAATCAGGAGCACATTCTGATTGAGATCAGTCAATAATTTTTTGTGTGTGTGACAAAGATTTCCTAAGCTTATATTTATTGTCCTTTAATGTGGATTTCCAAAGTCTGCTAAGAGAGAGGGTGGACTTAACTGACCTTCCTTATGTCATTCCTCATTTTTAAAATATTTATCACTATTTTTCCTACCTCAGAAGTTTAATCCTGGTATAACCCAGTATTTAGTAAGTGTTGACCTCACTCTTTTGTTAAGATTTTGGGTCCTGTAGTTCCTACCTAATTTTATTGAGATATGAGAACTTGTGATTATTTCTATACAAAACTTTGAATATGAGATGAAGAATTTGATGCTCAGACTTGAATATTTGAAAAGAAGTCCCTTGGTAAATTCTGATACAGGTTTCTTTAGCTGCTTTGCTGTTACTTGATTGCTCTGGACCACTGCTACTTTAAAAAACAAATCCCAATTTTCATCTTTGCATGAAACAACAGAATCTGAGGTGAGGCTGAAGCTCGAGATACATTTTTAGCAATCTCAGAATACAATTTCTGAGTTTGTGTTAGTGATGATTTGTGTTCTGAAACCTCTGAACCTGAGAGTGCCAAACACACAAACTTCCCTGATGGACATGAGCAAACAGGTCTGGATCACATTCCACATCTTTTTAAAGTGAAATTTAGTAATTGATCACTGTCCAGACCCAGCACTTGCTTTTAGGTTTGGGAATTTCTCATGCCCTATTTTTGTGCCTAAATCAAGTAAATTCTAATGGATTTTTCCAGCATCCCATGGAAAAGTTTTAGTGGTTAGTTTTTGTCAGTGCTTGGTATCTAATACATAGAAAAACCTCATCCACCCAAACTTTCTGGATCACATTCCACAGGTTAGAAGTGTGTCTTCCTCCCAACATCTCAGTCTTGACTGTGTCTGTGGAGTTACACTTGACTTTATTCATTATTTCCAGAAAAATTCCCAAACTGAGTCAGGCACTCCAGCACCAACAAAACTGGGAGAATCATCAAAATCTCTTGTTTTTGGTGATCTGAACTATGTTTTATCATGTGGTAAATATGTAAATTTAATTTTAAAAGTGAAATTTAGTAATTGATCACTGCCCAGACCCAGCACTTGCTTTTAGGTCTGGGACTTTCTCATGCCCCATTTTAGTGCCTAAATCAAGTAAACTCCAATGGATTTTTCCACCATCCCATGGAAAAGTTTTTAGTGCTTAGTATCTCACACATAGAAAAACCCCATCCACCCAAACTTTCTGGATCACATTCCATGAGCTGCAAGTGTGATCTTCCTCCCAACATCTCAGTCTTGACTGTCCCTGTGGAGTTACTCTTGACTTTATTCATTATTTCCAGAAAAATTCCCAAACTGAGTCAGGCACTCCAGCACCAACAAAAATGGGAGAATCATCTCTTGCTTTTGGTGATCTGAACTATCCTTTATCAGGTAATACATAAAATATATTTAGTTTTATCAGTAAATATATAAATTTAATTTTTAAAGTGAAATTTAGTAATTGATCACTGCCCAGACCCAGCACTTGCTTTTAGGTCTGGGACTTTTTATGCCCCATTTTAGTGCCTGAATCAAGTAAATTCTAATGGATTTTTCCAGCATCCCATGGGAAAGTTTTTAGTGCTTATTTTTTTTCAGTGCTTGGTATCTAACACATAGAAAAACCCCATCCACCCAAACTTTCTGGATTCCATTCCACAGGTTGCAAGTGTGATCTTCCTGCCAACATCTCAGTCCTGACTGTGTCTGTGGAGTTACTCTTGACTTTATTCATTATTTCCATAAAAATTCCCAAACTGAGTCAGGCACTCCAGCACCACCAAAATTGGGAGAATCATCAAAATCTCTTGCTTTTGGTGATCTGAACTATCCTTTATCATGTAGTAAATATATAAATTTAATTTTTTAAAGTGAAATTTTGTAATTGATCACTGCCCAGACCCAGCACTTGCTTTTAGGTCTGGGACTTTTTATGCCCCATTTTTGTGCCTGAATCAAGTAAACTCCAATGGATTTTTCCAGCATCCCATGGAAAAGTTTTAGTGCTTAGTTTTTGTCAGTGCTTGGTATCTAACACATAGAAAAACCCCATCCACCCAAACTTTCTGGATCACATTCCCCAGGTTGCAAGTGTGTCCTCCTCCCAACATCTCAGTCTTGACTGTGTCTGTGGAGTTACACCTGACTTTATTCATTATTTCCAGAAAAATTCCCAAACTGAGTCAGGCACTCCAGCACCAACAAAAATGGGAGAATCATCAAAATCTCTTGTTTTTGGTGATCTGAACTATCTTTTATCATGTGGTAAATATGTAAATTTAATTTTAAAAGTGAAATTTAGTAATTGATCACTGCCCAGACCCAGCACTTGCTTTTAGGTCTGGGACTTTCTCATGCCCCATTTTAGTGCCTGAATCGAGTAAACTCTAATGGATTTTTCCAGCATCCCATGGAAAAGTTTTAGTGGTTAGTTTTTGTCAGTGCTTGGTATCTAACACATAGAAAAACCCCATCCACCCAAACTTTCTGGATTACATTGCACAGGTTGCAAGTGTGATCTTCCTCCCAACATCTCAGTCTTGACTGTGTCTGTGGAGTTACCCTTGACTTTATTCATTATTTCCAGAAAAATTCCCAAACTGAGTCAGGCACGCCAGCACCAACAAAACTGGGAGAATCATCTCTTGCTTTTGGTGATCTAAACTATCTTTTATCAGGTAACATATAAAATATATTTACTTTTATCAGTAAATATATAAATTTAATTTTTTAAAGTGAAATTTAGTAATTGATCACTGCCCAGACCCAGCACTTGCTTTTAGGTCTGGGACTTTTTATGTCCCATTTTAGTGCCTGAATCAAGTAAATTCTAATGGATTTTTCCAGCATCCCATGGAAAAGTTTTCAGTGCTTGGTATCTAACACATAGAAAATCCCCATCCACCCAAACTTTCTGGATTACATTGCACAGGTTGCAAGTGTGATCCTCCTCCCAACATCTCAGTCCTGACTGTGTCTGTGGAGTTACACTTGACTTTATTCTGTGTCCTGTTGCCAGCCTGACCTGAGGCACTGAGCTCCTGTTTTTAGGGATGGAGAGAGGGAATTGAGGGATGTTTGGTGTCTTGTAGAGGTTTGTGTGCTGTCCATGAGATAAAGAACTCCCTGAGCTGCTCTCCTGCAGGGACTGGAGCCAAAGGGTGAAGTGACAGACCAGAGTCACCTGGGGAGTGCCCAGAGTCACAGAATTCCAGAATTCCCAGAATTTCCAGAATCCCTGGGTTGGAAGAGACCTCCAAGACCATCGAGTCCAGCCCAGCCCCAACAGCCCAACTCAGCCCTGGCCCCCAGTGCCACATCCAGGCTTTGTTAAACACACCCAGGGATGGGGACTCCCCAGGCAAACCAGTTCAGTACTTTCTGACTCTTTCCATTAAAACTTTTAATATTTTTCTATATTTTTGCATTGCCCTGGGTGACCTGGTGAGTGCCCAAAGCTGGGGGTTTCTGTGTCTGGTGCTTTAAGAGCAGGATGCTCTCTGCATTTGCAGTTTCATTTGCCTGGAGTTTGTATTCTGAGTGCTCTGGAAGTTGAAAAAGCAGCCTCTTAAGGTTGGAGAGTGACTCAGCACATCCACATAGAGGTCTGCTCAAGGAATTTAGGATTTGCTTGGAAATTTGGGGGAATTAGGGTTTGAATTCATTTTCCCCAAACAGCGTTGGTCTTAAAAAATGCTGATTTTTAATTTGTAATCTCTTTTTCCCATTTGATCCTCATCCCTCAGTTTTGGGAAAAGTATTTCAGGAAATGGTTTCATTTTGGGATAGGTGGGTTGTTGTCTGTGTGCACACAAGAAGCATCTGTGTAATGAAGAAATGTGAATCTCAATGGATGTGACATTTATACAACTTCTTTTGTATGGAAGGGGAAGCACATCCACATAGAGGTCTGCTCAAGGAATTTAGGATTTGCTTGGAAATTTGGGGGAATTAGGGTTTGAACTCGTTTTTCCCAAACAGAGTTGGTCTTAAAAAATGCTGATTTTTAATTTGCAGCCTCTTTTCCCATTTGATCCTCATCCCTCAATTTTGGGAAAAGGATTTCAGGAAATGGTTTCATTTTGGGATAGCTGGGTTGTTGTCTGTGTGCTCTCCTCATCTGTGCAATGAAGAAATGTGAATTTCAATGGATGTGACATTTATACAACTTCTTTTGTATGGAAGGGGAGGCACATCCACATAGAGGTCTGCTCAAGGAATTTAGGATTTGCTTGGAAATTTGGGGGAATTAGGGTTTGAATTCATTTTTCCCAAACAGAGTTGGTCTTTAAAAAATGCTGATTTTTAATTTGTAATCACTTTTCCCATTTGATCCTCATCCCTCAGTTTTGAGAAAAGTATTTCAGGAAATGGTTTCATTTTGGGATAGCTGGGTTGACTGGGTGGGTTGTTGTCTGTGTGCTCTCCTCATCTGTGTAATGAAGAAATGAGAATTTCAGTGGATGTGACATTTATACAACTTTTGTATGGAAGGGGAAGCACATCCCCATAGAAGTCTGCTCAAGGAATTTAGGATTTGCTTGGAAATTTGGGGGAATTAGGGTTTGAATTCATTTTTCCCAAACAGAGTTGGTCTTTAAAAATGCTGATTTTTAAGGGCTGAGTTCTGAGCCTTGAGGAGTGCCCAGTTTGGGGAGCACAGAGTTACCTGTGCCAGTGACCCCTGGGTGTGTGTCCCACCTTCTTCTGTGCTGGAATGTGCTTGGATTTTAGAGGAAAACCTGGCTGAATGTCTTAAATAAAACTCTTTAAAAATAATGTGTTGTGGTTTCAGCTGAGCAAACTCGTGCCAGAGTCCTGAGACCCTGCTGGTGCAGAGCAGCTGGAGCTGGGCAATAAAAACTGGAATTGTTGGGCTTCTGTGGCTGCACCCTCTTCAGTTTGGGGGAAATTCCTGCAGAATTCAGGATCTCTGTTTTATCCAGAATGAGATAAGGTCCATCAGTGCAGTGCTGAGAGGATGCTGAAGGGCAGCACAGCAAGAGCAGCACATTCACAGAAAAACACAGCAATGTTGATTTTCTCCCTCTTTTTCCTTGATCTGTCCATGTTTTCCTGGGGCTGGTGAAAATGACCTTGCTGTCCCCAAACCTGTACCTCTTCCAATTGGAAATAATTGACACAAAAGAAGCATAAAGATGAAAATTAAAGTTGGGTTTGTGTTCCATGTCTGAGGGTGAGGGCCAGCATTACCCTGCTGATGTTACAGGTGTTGTACAAGCACCTCTCGTAATTTGCTCACTTCTTGTTCTTTCTCTTTTCCCCAACAGGAAAAAATCCCCATTTGAAACACTAAAACCTCTTAAGAAACTCCCAAGTTTTTAATTTTCAGTGCATTCCCCCCAAAACAATACCACAAACCAATTCAACTTGCAGGTTTTGTCTCTGTCTCATTGAATTCTGAATTTTCACTTGATTTCTGTATTGCCTTAAGATAGGGGTGCACACACAAAATGTGTTTTTCCTGTTTTTCCTTTTTGGACCAACTGAAAAATGAATTGAAGTTCCCAAAGTTAACTTGTGAGAAAAGATATTTTCAATGTATAAGCTGTGAGCAGAACCTGCTGAATTGTGAAGATGCTTTGTTTTCTTCTTGCTGCTCTACAAAGGTGACATAAAAAATATTTCTATTCCACACAAGCACCAGCTGGGCCAGTTATGTTAAAAATCAACCCAAACTCTTTTAGAAATTCCATTCTTGCTTGTCCTCTTAAGTAGGTGACCAGTTTCACATCCATGCATTCAGGTACACAAGATTTTAGCCCAAATTATTTACATTTTGTTGATCATTATTCACCTGTCAGTTGGGAAAGGAGACAGAAGTGCTCATGCTTTAATATCTGAGTCCATCCATGTTAAAAACCAACCCAAACTCTTTTGGAAATTCCATCCTTGCTTGTCCTCTTAAATAAGTGACCAGTTTCACATCCATGCATTCAGATACACAAGATTTTAGCCCAAATTATTTAAATTTTTTGATCATTATTCACCTGTCAGTTGGGAAAGGAGACAGAAGTGCTCATGCTTTAATATCTGAGTCCATCCATTTGAATGTCCATCCATATTTTAACAATCCAAATAAAACTGGAAAATGGAGCAATACACTTGTTCTTTATAGCAGGAAAAAACCAGTGAAATTCTTCTTCATCCCCTTTGCTTCTCTGAGTTTTTGGGATTTGCTTTCTCCATGCCATTCCAATCCTTGGAATTCCTATATGATAATAAACATAAGTGAGAGTGTGAATTACAATGTTATCTTTGGAGATGTTCAGTGGTTCCCTCTTAGTCAATAAAATTACTGCTCATAGATGCTGGATCTGGTGACTCACAGCTTCACTGATGATTTTCTTCCTTAATTTTCTCAATTTAATCCCTTGGAGTGGTTTTCCAGTGAGCTCTGTCCCTCCTGCTTGGTTTCTGTGTGGTTTTTTTCATGGCCCTGCTCAGTTCCAGCAGCAGCTGAGGTTCCTTAGCACAGAATTCTGCTCTGGGGTTTGGTTCTTGTCTTCCCTCCTCCCTCCCCTTGTTTGGTATTCCATGGCATTTCTCCTGAAGCCAAATTTCTCTTTTCCCTCATTGCTTTGGGTTGTCTCTCTGTGAAATATTTCAGACAAAAATGAGCAAAAAAGGGCAAATTCCAGGCCTTGGCTGCTGGATCAGAGAATCCCAGAATCATCTGGAAAATGTTTGGGGAGGGGACACCTGAGGGGTGGGCACTGCAAACCCCCTGGGATGTGTCAGGACCCTCCTGAGCTGTTCTCACAGCCCTGGACCCAAAGTTCCCTTTCCCAGCAGTTTTCCTGCACCCAAAGTTCCCTTTCCCAGCAGTTTTCCTGAAAGCAGTTTTCCTGTACCCAAAGTTCCCTTTCCCAGCAGTTTTCCTGTACCCAAAGTTCCCTTTCCCAGCAGTTTTCCTGTACCCAAAGTTCCCTTTCCCAGCAGTTTTCCTGCACCCAAAGTTCCCTTTCCCAGCAGTTTTCCTAAAAACAGTTTTCCTGTACCCAAAGTTCCCTTTCCCAGCAGTTTTCCTAAAAACAGTTTCCCTCTACCCAAAGTTCCCTTTCCCAGCAGTTTTCCCAAAAACAGTTTCCTGTACCCAAAGTTCCCTTTCCCAGCAGTTTTCCTAAAAACAGTTTCCCTCTACCCAAAGTTCCCTTTCCCAGCAGTTTTCCTAAAAACAGTTTTCCTCTACCCAAAGTTCCCTTTCCCAGCAGTTTTCCTGAAAACAGTTTTCCTCTACCCAAAGTTCCCTTTCCCAGCAGTTTTCCTAAAAACAGTTTTCCTCTACCCAAAGTTCCCTTTCCCAGCAGTTTTCCTAAAAACAGTTTCCCTCTACCCAAAGTTCCCTTTCCCAGCAGTTTTCCTAAAAACAGTTTTCCTGTACCCAAAGTTCCCTTTCCCAGCAGTTTTCCTAAAAACAGTTTTCCTCTACCCAAAGTTCCCTTTCCCAACAATTCTCCTAAAAACAGTTTTCCTCTACCCAAAGTTCCCTTTCCCAGCAGTTTTCCTGTACCCAAAGTTCCCTTTCCCAGCAGTTTTCCTAAAACAGTTTTCCTGTACCCAAAGTTCCCTTTCCCAGCAGTTTTCCTAAAAACAGTTTTCCTGTACCCAAAGTTCCCTTTCCCAGCAGTTTTCCTAAAACCAGTTTTCCTCTACCCAAAGTTCCCTTTCCCAGCAGTTTTCCTGAAAAGTTTTCCTCTACCCAAAGTTCCCTTTCCCAGCAGTTTTCCTGTACCCAAAGTTCCCTTTCCCAGTTTTCCTAAAAACAGTTTTCCTGTACCCAAAGTTCCCTTTCCCAGCAGTTTTCCTGTACCCAAAGTTCCCTTTCCCAGCAGTTTTCCTGTACCCAAAGTTCCCTTTCCCAGCAGTTTTCCCAAAAACAGTTTTCCTGTACCCAAAGTTCCCTTTCCCTGCAGTTCTCCTAAAAACAGTTTTCCTGTACCCAAAGTTCCCTTTCCCAGCAGTTTTCCTAAAACAGTTTTCCTGTACCCAAAGTTCCCTTTCCCAGCAGTTTTCCTCTACCCAAAGTTCCCTTTCCCAGCAGTTTTCCTGTACCCAAAGTTCCCTTTCCCAGCAGTTCTCCTAAAAACAGTTTCCTGTACCCAAAGTTCCCTTTCCCAGCAGTTTTCCTAAAAACAGTTTCCTGTACCCAAAGTTCCCTTTCCCAGCAGTTTTCCTGTACCCAAAGTTCCCTTTCCCAGCAGTTTTCCTGTACCCAAAGTTCCCTTTCCCAGCAGTTTTCCTGCAAACACATCCCATCATCCCATGGAAAGCACCAGCTCAGTGTCACTGGTGCAAAGTGAAGATCTGCTGGAAAAGTGGCTTTGATTTGGAGATTTTCCATCCATCCCAAGCTTTTCTTGGGAGTGTGAACTTCAGTGGGACACTAAAAGTTTTCTTACTTTTTTATTTCCTGGGTACCTTGGGCTTGGCAATCCTGAGTGCTCTTTGGAGGGTTGTAAGGGCAGGATTTAAAAACTTTTTTATTTTTTAAATTGTCCTCATTTCCTTCCTGCAACCTGCTTTATTAAAACCATTTTAGGAATTGTTCTCAAGGAAAAAAATGCTACAGGAAACCAAACTTCTCTGGGAAGGCCTTACCAACTTCTGATGCTGGCAGAGATATTGGCATTTAATAAAAATTGTGTAGTCTTCCTGTGACCTAGATACTTAAATGGAAAAGTTTATCAGAGATTTAGTGCAGTGGCTGCTTCTTGAGCAGATGAGGAACATCCTGGAGAGCACCAGTGTCAGCTCCACATTGGGATTCTGGAATTGGTGAAGTTCCATAAAATTGTCCCAAAGGTTCAACTTTTCCTGTTTCTTGTCCCAAAGGTTCAACTTTTCCTGGTTCCTGTCCCAAAGGTTCAACTTCTTCTGTTTCTTCTCCCAAAAGTTCAGCTTCTCCTGTTTCTTGTCCCAAAGGTTCAACTTTTCCTGTTTCTTGTCCCAAAGGTTCCAACAACTTCTGTTTCTTGTCCCAAAGGTTCAACTTCTTCTGTTTCTTGTCCCAAAGGTTCAACTTCTTCTGTTTCTTGTCCCAAAGGTTCAACTTTTCCTGTTTCTTGTCCCAAAGGTTCAATTTTCCTGTTTCTTGTCCCAAAGGTTCAACTTTTCCTGTTTCCTGTCCCAAAGGTTCAACTTTTCCTGTTTCCTGTCCCAAAGGTTCAACTTTTCCTGTTTCCTGTCCCAAAGGTTCAACTTCTTCTGTGTCTTGTCCCAAAGGTTCAACTTTTCCTGTTTCTTGTCCCAAAGGTTCAACTTTTCCTGTTTCTTGTCCCAAAGGTTCAACTTTTCCTGTTTCCTGTCCCAAAGGTTCAACTTTTCCTGTTTCCTGTCCCAAAGGTTCAACTTCTTCTGTGTCTTGTCCCAAAGGTTCAACTTTTCCTGTTTCTTGTCCCAAAGGTTCAACTTCTTCTGTGTCTTGTCCCAAAGGTTCAACTTTTCCTGTTTCTTGTCCCAAAGGTTCAACTTCTTCTGTTTCTTGTCCCAAAGGTTCAGCTTCTTCTGTTTCCTGTCCCAAAGGTTCAGCTTCTTCTGTTTCCTGTCCCAAAGGTTCAGCTTCTTCTGTTTCCTGTCCCAAAGGTTCAACTTCTTCTGTTTCTTGACCCAAAGGTTCAACTTCTTCTGTTTCTTGTCCCAAAGGTTCAACTTTTCCTGTTTCTTGTCCCAAAGGTTCAACTTTTCCTGTTTGTTGTCCCAAAGGTTCAGCTTTTCCTGTTTCTTGTCCCAAAGGTTCAACTTCTTCTGTTTCTTGTCCCAAAGGTTCAACTTTTCCTGTTTCTTGTCCCAAAGGTTCAACTTCTTCTGTTTCTTGTCCCAAAGGTTCAACTTTTCCTGTTTCTTGTCCCAAAGGTTCAACTTTTCCTGTTTCTTGTCCCAAAGGTTCAACTTTTCCTGTTTGTTGTCCCAAAGGTTCAGCTTTTCCTGTTTCTTGTCCCAAAGGTTCAACTTCTTCTGTTTCTTGTCCCAAAGGTTCAACTTTTCCTGTTTCTTGTCCCAAAGGTTCAACTTCTTCTGTTTCTTGTCCCAAAGGTTCAACTTTTCCTGTTTCTTGTCCCAAAGGTTCAACTTTTCCTGTTTCTTGTCCCAAAGGTTCAACTTTTCCTGTTTCTTGTCCCAAAGGTTCAACTTTTCCTGTTTCTTGTCCCAAAGGTTCAACTTTTCCTGTTTCTTGTCCCAAAGGTTCAACTTTTCCTGTTTCCTGTCCCAAAGGTTCAACTTTTCCTGTTTCTCCTCATCAAAGTCGAGCTGGACCAAATGAGCAGGAGAGAGCTCTGCTACAGAGACTTTTCCTGGCCCTTTGTGTCACTGAGGGATAAAAATCTCTTGAACTTTTATCTTACAGCTGCCATCAGGGAATAATCCCAAGTGAATTCCACGCTTCTCCATAGTGCCTGTTCTCAAAAAGGGATTCAAGGCAACATTATCCCAAATTTACAGCTGCACATCCAGGACCTGTTCACCTGGGATTGAGTCACCTCCAGCCTCTTGCTGGGTTCCTGACCTCAGAAAATCATTGTTTTCCTTATTAATAAGCAGGAGATAATCAACTTCTGGGGGGGTGATGGGCAGTCAGTTCACTTGAAAGAGTGTCATGGATTTTTGGTCACTGAGGGCTTTATAAATGATGAATTCTTTTTGGAGGTATCCATACATGGATGGTATCCATACGTGGATGAAGGCTTGATGAGGAATTAATTCCTGGTGGAAATTGTAAGGAATTTGGGTACATATCAGATTATAATTAACACATTCTCATCTAATTTTTTTTAACATTAAAGACAATGGGTTTATGTAGGAGAACAAATACTCTGGAGTCTCCAGTGAGCTAGCAGTAACTGTATTTTTGGGGTGAATGTTTGATAAATTCTCTGTTAAATGTGATAATAAATGTACCCAGTGAGGCTTTTGCTGCTTGATCTGCACCCAGTGTCTGCACTGGCTTTTCTCCCTTGCATCCATGTGCTTTTATCACTTGGATAGGATGCCTGAATTATTCTTATGGATTAGAACACCACTTAAAAAGGAGGAATTTGCAGTTTATTACCTCCCCCTGCCTGTATCTCAGTATACCTTGGGATATACCAAGATTATGCTTAACAGCAGGCATGGATCTAGGCTGAAAAGATAATGCAACAAGACCTTGGAATTGTGAGCCTGAAAAAGGTGTTTTGACTCCATCCCTGGATGATTGAGAATTTCCTGAAGTTCCTCAGTTTATCTCCTCCTCCAGTGAGAGTTTTCTAGGTCAGTGCTTCCTGAACCAGGGAATAAGGCCATGGCAAATGTGCTGCAGATGGGACAGAAACCATCCTGAACCATGGCAGGTTAACAAATCCCATCCCAGGGATGATTCATATTTAGGGAAAAACCTTTGGAGCTGCTGAGGGTGTGTGTTCTGAGAAATGGAAAGGCTTGGAGAGAACAATGTGAGGGAAATGTGGGAGCTTTATTTATTCATGTTGTTCATATGGAGTGAATCTCCCCCTCTGCTCTTGTGAGATCCCACCTGGGGTGCTGCTTCCAGCTGGGGTGAGGAGCTGGGGTGCTGCTTCCAGCTCTGGGGACCCACATTGGGTGAGGAGCTGGGGTGAGGAGCTGGGGTGCTGCTTCCAGTTGGGGTGAGGAGCTGGGGTGCTGCTTACAGCTCTGGGCACCCCACACTGGGGTGAGGAGCTGGGGTGAGGAGCTGGGGTGCTGCTTACAGCTCTGGGCACCCCACACTGGGGTGAGGAGCTGGGGTGAGGAGCTGGGGTGCTGCTTCCAGCTCTGGGCACCCCACATTGGGTGAGGAGCTGGGGTGCTGCTTCCAGCTCTGGGCACTCACATGGGGTGAGGAGCTGGGGTGCTGCTTCCAGCTCTGGGCACCCCACATTGGAGTGAGGAGCTGGGGTGCTGCTTCCAGCTCTGGGCACTCACACTGGTGTGAGGAGCTGGGGTGCTGCTTCCAGCTCTGGGCACCCCACATTGGAGTGAGGAGCTGGGGTGCTGCTTCCAGCTCTGGGCACCCACATTGGGGTGAGGAGCTGGGGTGCTGCTTCCAGCTCTGGGCACTCACACTGGTGTGAGGAGCTGGGGTGCTGCTTCCAGCTCTGGGCACCCCACATTGGGGTGAGGAGCTGGGGTGCTGCTTCCAGCTCTGGGCACTCACATTGGGTGAGGAGCTGGGGTGAGGAGCTGGGGTGCTGCTTCCAGCTCTGGGCACCCCACACTGGGTGAGGGGCTGGGGTGCTGCTTCCAGCTCTGGGCACTCACACTGGGGTGAGGAGCTGGGGTGCTGCTTCCAGCTGGGGTGAGGGGCTGGGGTGCTGCTTCCAGCTCTGGGGACTCACATTGGGGTGAGGAGCTGGGGTGCTGCTTCCAGCTGGGGTGAGGAGCTGGGGTGCTGCTTCCAGCTCTGGGGACTCACATTGGGGTGAGGAGCTGGGGTGCTGCTTCCAGCTCTGGGGACTCACATTGGGGTGAGGAGCTGGGGTGCTGCTTCCAGCTCTGGGCACTCACATTGGGGTGAGGAGCTGGGGTGCTGCTTCCAGCTCTGGGGACTCACATTGGGGTGAGGAGCTGGGGTGCTGCTTCCAGCTCTGGGGACCCCACATTGGGGTGAGGCGCTGCTGGAGAGAGCCCAGGGGAGGGACATGGAGATGGTGCCAGCCCCTCTGCTCTGGGGACAGCCTGGGGGAGCTGGGCTGGAGAAAAGAGGGGCCAGGGACACCTCAGAGCCCCTCCAGGGCCTGAAGGGGCTCCAGGAGAGCTGGAGAGGGACTGGGGACAGGGATGGAGGGACAGGAGCCAGGGAATGGCTTCAGAGTGGGATTTGATGGGAGATTGGGAATGAGGAATTGTTCCCTGGCAGGGTGGGCAGGGCTGGGATGGAATTCCATCCCTGGATCCCTGGCAGTGCCCAAGGCCAGGCTGGACACTGGGGACAGTGGGAGGTGTCCCTGCCATGGCAGGGGTGGCACTGGGTGAGTTTCAGGATATTCCTGTGCTGGGAGGAAAGGCTGGCACAGCTGGCATTGTTCACCTGCACAGGAGAAGCTTTGGGCTGAGCTCAGGGTGGCCTTGCAGGGCCTGAAGGAGCCCCAGGAAAGCTGGAGAGAGACAATTGCCAGGGGATGCAGGGACAGCACTCAGGGAATGGCTGCACACTGAAAAATTACAGGTTTGGATCAGATATTAAACAATTTCCTCCCTGTGAGGGTGGGCAGGGCTGGGATGGAATTCCACCCCTGGATCCCTGGCAGTGCCCAAGGCCAGGTTGGACACTGGGGGCAGTGGGAGGTGTCCCTGCCATGGCAGGGGTGGCCCTGGGTCGTTTCCAGGTCCCTTCCCAGGCAGGAATTGTCAGTCAGGCTCCTGTGGCTGTGCAGACTCAGCAGGGCAGTGACCAAATGCAGCCCTGGGCTCTCAGCACTGACTCACAGCAGGGCAGTGCCAGGTGTGGCACAGGGAGGGCTCTGCCAGCACAGCAGCCACAGCAGCATCACCTTTGGCTTTGGCAGACTTCAACCTAAAAATAATGATTTTAATGAAATAATTACATTTATTCCCATGGAGTTGAATGCAGATGATTTTTGTGGA
Source organism: Geothlypis trichas (assembly GCA_009764595.1). Lineage (NCBI taxonomy): Eukaryota > Metazoa > Chordata > Aves > Passeriformes > Parulidae > Geothlypis > Geothlypis trichas. The sequence continues at coordinate 114,401,334 of CM019902.1, read as the reverse complement.
GCCTTGACCTGGGCACTGTCAGTTTTCTGAGCTGATGAACTTCACAGGAGCTGCTGTTTAGAGTGTGATGAGCAAGGATTTTAAACCTGGTGCTTCTCTCCTGACATGTCTGGGGAAAGCTGGGGCTGCTCTGGTGTTTTCCAAGAAGAGCAGTTTGAGAGGACCCAGCTGTGTGTGCCCAGCCTAAATCTGAACCATGGAAGGCAAAGCTTTGGCATTGCAGTGTCAGTGGGAGCTGCCACAGGGGCAGGTCCTGGTGTGTTTGAAAAGGTCCCAAAATCCTTAAAACTGCTCACAAACATGGCTAAAAAAAAGCCACTAACCCAAAATCTTACAAATCAGCACCATTTCTGTCCAGAGCCAGCCAGCACTTACACCTTGGTGTCATTGGTTTTGTGTGTTTGGCTGTTTAATTGTGGATTTTGTTTGATTTTTGTTTTTTTAATTTAGGAGACTAAATCTGAGCCTATCTCCATGTATGAAAATATTTTGGAAACTTCCAAGATTAAAGGTACTGCAGTACCAGAGCAACAAACATCTACATTGTTATACTTGAAATAAGTAACTTTAAATCTTTGAGAGCAACACCAGAACTGTCTTGTGCCAAAAGGGAGCTGGAGAAATTTATATTTCATTTAAAAATGGGGCAGCAGCTGCACAGAATCTTCATAAATATATAAAATATTTCTGTTTGTTGTGGTCTGAGTTAGATTGGTTTTGATTTTTCCAGCTCCAGTCCTGGATGAAAAAGTTCAGGTGGCAGCACCTGAGTCCCCTCCCTTGGCAGGTGTGTGAGAAACAGAGTCCAGAAAATTTCTTTATTGGAAATAAAGAAAAAAGCAAAAAATGAGAGGAGCAGCAGTGACCACTAAACTGGGACAGCAATCAGCTGTAGTCATATCAAGGTTGCAGTAAAAATCTGTAAATTGAGTGGTTTGGCCAGGTTCTGTGGAAATTGGAGGCAGCTTTAGGTGTTCCTGTAATTCTTCTTCCTTTGTGGCTCAGAAATTCAGGCAGAAGGAGGAAGGCTGTGAAGTGATGAATGCAATTCTGTAGCAGGGCATGTTTGGCTTTGCATTTCTCAAGTTCTTTTCCCAACCACAAGGAACAGAAAGAGTTTTTGTACGTGGAATTATTGGCCTTGTTGAGGACATCGATACCTGCAGAAAAAAATCTCAATTCTGCAAAAAAATTCATATTCCTCTGGATAAATTAATTTACAGCCCTCATGTGTGTTCCACTTTGGGAGTTTTTATTCCCATGCTGCTGATATTGCAGGGGATGGGCAATTCCAGCTGTAGCAGCTTCTCCTTTTGTTTGGTGGAGGGAGGGAGGGGAATGCAAATCCAGTGGTTTGACTTTTGTCTGGAGCTATTAAGTGGGTGGAAAAAAGAACCACTCCCCCTCTAATTGGAGGTTCCTTATAAGGTCAGTGGACTGGGAATATTTGAAGTTTGTGCTTCTAAAATTAATTTTTTTTAGTCAGTGAGTAAGTAAAGCATCAGATGCAAATTATCTAAAAAATCTCAAGTATTTCGAGCTTTGTTGTGGGGTTTTTCTTGCCTTCCTCTCCCCCCTCACTGTGTCAGTTTAATTCTTCCTAAAACCACAGGCTTTATTCTGGGGTTCACATGAATTAATGAATATGTAAAAAACCAAATCCTGACTTCTCTGGCTGGATGGGTCAGTTATAAATTTAACATTTCAGTTCCTTCAGACACCTGGGAAGCAATTCATGTTTAGAAGTGATGCATTTCCTAAACAGGCTTTAAAAAATGGTGTATTTTAGAAGAATGGGTGTGTTATAAATCAGGTATTTCAGAGACTGTATGGGTTAATCCTGGTGTGACACCTAAAATCACATTTGGAGGGTGTTTTGGCAGCCCCACTGCACATCTGCAGCTCAGAGCACTGAGCTGGGTTAGGAATTGTGGGTTTCTCATGCTCCCCATTCCCCCAGAGCTCTTTGCTGTCCCACTGCAGCAGGGGCAGGGCAGAGCTTCCCTTGTGCTGCTGCTGCTGGGGAGGAATCCCTGCTGTGCCAGCCCAGGAACTGGGTGAGAATTGGGGGATTTCAGCAAAACTGCTTCCACCGGGGCTTCACACCTCAGCCATGGCTTTGGCATCACGTGCTGGAAATGCAGCCTAGGAGTGAAACCAGTCACTAAAACATCTTGAGAGTGAAACCAGGCACTCAAAACATCTTGAGAGTGAAACCAGTCACTCACACATCTTCAGAGTGAAACCAGTCACTCACACATCTTCAGAGTGAAACCAGTCACTCACACATCTTGAGAGTGAAACCAGTCACTCACACATCTTCAGAGTGAAACCAGTCACTCACACATCTTGAGAGTGAAACCAGTCACTCACACATCTTCAGAGTGAAACCAGTCACTCACACACCTTCAGAGTGAAACCAGTCACTCACACATCTTCCTTTGAGTGAAACCAGTCACTCACACATCTTCCTTTGAGTGAAACCAGTCACTCACACATCTTCAGAGTGAAACCAGTCACTCACACATCTTCCTTCAGAGTGAAACCAGTCACTCACACATCTTCAGAGTGAAACCAGTCACTCACACATCTTCAGAGTGAAACCAGTCACTCACACATCTTCCTTTGAGTGAAACCAGTCACTCACACATCTTCCTTTGAGTGAAACCAGTCACTCACACATCTTCAGAGTGAAACCAGTCACTCACACATCTTGAGAGTGAAACCAGTCACTCACACATCTTCAGAGTGAAACCAGTCACTCACACATCTTCCTTTGAGTGAAACCAGTCACTCACACATCTTCAGAGTGAAACCAGTCACTCACACATCTTCCTTCAGAGTGAAACCAGTCACTCACACATCTTCAGAGTGAAACCAGTCACTCACACATCTTCAGAGTGAAACCAGTCACTCACACATCTTCCTTTGAGTGAAACCAGTCACTCACACATCTTCAGAGTGAAACCAGTCACTCACACATCTTCAGAGTGAAACCAGTCACTCACACATCTTCAGAGTGAAACCAGTCACTCACACATCTTGAGAGTGAAACCAGTCACTCACACATCTTCAGAGTGAAACCAGTCACTCACACATCTTGAGAGTGAAACCAGTCACTCACACATCTTCAGAGTGAAACCAGTCACTCACACATCTTCCTTTGAGTGAAACCAGTCACTCACACATCTTCACAGTGAAACCAGTCACTCACACATCTTCAGAGTGAAACCAGTCACTCACACATCTTCAGAGTGAAACCAGTCACTCACAGCATCTTCTTCAGAGTGAAACCAGTCACTCACACATCTTCAGAGTGCAACCAGTCACTCACACATCTTCAGAGTGAAACCAGTCACTCACACATCTTCCTTTGAGTGAAACCAGTCACTCACACATCTTCCTTTGAGTGAAACCAGTCACTCACACATCTTCAGAGTGAAACCAGTCACTCACACATCTTGAGAGTGAAACCAGTCACTCACACATCTTCAGAGTGAAACCAGTCACTCACACATCTTCCTTTGAGTGAAACCAGTCACTCACACATCTTCCTTTGAGTGAAACCAGTCACTCACACATCTTCAGAGTGAAACCAGTCACTCACACATCTTGAGAGTGAAACCAGTCACTCACACATCTTCAGAGTGAAACCAGTCACTCACACATCTTCCTTTGAGTGAAACCAGTCACTCACACATCTTCAGAGTGAAACCAGTCACTCACACATCTTCCTTCAGAGTGAAACCAGTCACTCACACATCTTCAGAGTGAAACCAGTCACTCACACATCTTCAGAGTGAAACCAGTCACTCACACATCTTCAGTTCAGAGTGAAACCAGTCACTCACACATCTTCAGAGTGAAACCAGTCACTCACACATCTTCCTTTGAGTGAAACCAGTCACTCACACATCTTCAGAGTGAAACCAGTCACTCACACATCTTCCTTTGAGTGAAACCAGTCACTCACAGCATCTTGAGAGTGAAACCAGTCACTCACACATCTTCCTTCAGAGTGAAACCAGTCACTCACACATCTTCACAGTGGAACCAGTCACTCACACATCTTCAGAGTGAAACCAGTCACTCACACATCTTCCTTTGAGTGAAACCAGTCACTCACAGCATCTTCAGAGTGAAACCAGTCACTCACACATCTTCAGAGTGAAACCAGTCACTCACACATCTTCCTTCAGAGTGAAACCAGTCACTCACACATCTTCAGAGTGAAACCAGTCACTCACACATCTTCAGAGTGAAACCAGTCACTCACACATCTTCAGAGTGAAACCAGTCACTCACACATCTTCAGAGTGAAACCAGTCACTCACAGCATCTTCCTTTGAGTGAAACCAGTCACTCACACATCTTCAGAGTGAAACCAGTCACTCTCACATCTTCAGAGTGAAACCAGTCACTCACACATCTTCAGAGTGAAACCAGTCACTCACACACCTTCAGAGTGAAACCAGTCACTCACACATCTTCCTTCAGAGTGAAACCAGTCACTCACACATCTTCCTTTGAGTGAAACCAGTCACTCACACATCTTCCTTTGAGTGAAACCAGTCACTCACACATCTTCCTTTGAGTGAAACCAGTCACTCACACATCTTCCTTTGAGTGAAACCAGTCACTCACACATCTTCCTTTGAGTGAAACCAGTCACTCACACATCTTCAGAGTGAAACCAGTCACTCACACATCTTCAGAGTGAAACCAGTCACTCACACATCTTCAGAGTGAAACCAGTCACTCACACATCTTCCTTTGAGTGAAACCAGTCACTCACAGCATCTTCAGAGTGAAACCAGTCACTCACACATCTTCCTTTGAGTGAAACCAGTCACTCACACATCTTCCTTCAGAGTGAAACCAGTCACTCACACATCTTCAGAGTGAAACCAGTCACTCACACATCTTCAGAGTGAAACCAGTCACTCACACATCTTCAGTTCAGAGTGAAACCAGTCACTCACACATCTTCCTTCAGAGTGAAACCAGTCACTCACACATCTTCAGAGTGAAACCAGTCACTCACACATCTTCAGAGTGAAACCAGTCACTCACACACCTTCAGAGTGAAACCAGTCACTCACACATCTTCAGAGTGAAACCAGTCACTCACACACCTTCAGAGTGAAACCAGTCACTCACACATCTTCAGAGTGAAACCAGTCACTCACAGCATCTTCAGAGTGAAACCAGTCACTCACACATCTTCAGAGTGAAACCAGTCACTCACAGCATCTTCAGAGTGAAACCAGTCACTCACACATCTTCAGAGTGAAACCAGTCACTCACACATCTTCAGAGTGAAACCAGTCACTCACACATCTTCCTTTGAGTGAAACCAGTCACTCACACATCTTCCTTTGAGTGAAACCAGTCACTCACACATCTTCAGAGTGAAACCAGTCACTCACACATCTTGAGAGTGAAACCAGTCACTCACACATCTTCAGAGTGAAACCAGTCACTCACACATCTTCCTTCAGAGTGAAACCAGTCACTCACACATCTTCCTTTGAGTGAAACCAGTCACTCACACATCTTCCTTCAGAGTGAAACCAGTCACTCACACATCTTCAGAGTGAAACCAGTCACTCACACATCTTCAGTTCAGAGTGAAACCAGTCACTCACACATCTTCCTTCAGAGTGAAACCAGTCACTCACACATCTTCAGAGTGAAACCAGTCACTCACACATCTTCAGAGTGAAACCAGTCACTCACACACCTTCAGAGTGAAACCAGTCACTCACACATCTTCAGAGTGAAACCAGTCACTCACACACCTTCAGAGTGAAACCAGTCACTCACACATCTTCAGAGTGAAACCAGTCACTCACACATCTTCAGAGTGAAACCAGTCACTCACACATCTTCAGAGTGAAACCAGTCACTCACACATCTTCAGAGTGAAACCAGTCACTCACACATCTTCCTTTGAGTGAAACCAGTCACTCACAGCATCTTCTGAGTGAAACCAGTCACTCACACATCTTCCTTTGAGTGAAACCAGTCACTCACACATCTTGAGAGTGAAACCAGTCACTCACACATCTTCAGAGTGAAACCAGTCACTCACAGCATCTTCAGAGTGAAACCAGTCACTGACAGCATCTTCCTTTGAGTGAAACCAGTCACTCACACACCTTCACAGTGAAACCAGTCACTCACACATCTTCCTTTGAGTGAAACCAGTCACTCACACATCTTCAGAGTGAAACCAGTCACTCACAGCATCTTCCTTTGAGTGAAACCAGTCACTCACACATCTTCAGAGTGAAACCAGTCACTCACACATCTTCAGAGTGAAACCAGTCACTCACACATCTTCAGAGTGAAACCAGTCACTCACACATATTCAGAGTGAAACCAGTCACTCACACATCTTCAGAGTGAAACCAGTCACTCACAGCATCTTCCTTTGAGTGAAACCAGTCACTCACACATCTTTAGAGTGAAACCAGTCACTCTCACATCTTTAGAGTGAAACCAGTCACTCACACATCTTCAGAGTGAAACCAGTCACTCACACATCTTTAGAGTGAAACCAGTCACTCACAGCATCTTCAGAGTGAAACCAGTCACTCACACATCTTCAGAGTGAAACCAGTCACTCACACATCTTCAGAGTGAAACCAGTCACTCACACATCTTCCTTTGAGTGAAACCAGTCACTCACACATCTTCAGAGTGAAACCAGTCACTCACACATCTTCAGAGTGAACCAGTCACTCACACATCTTCCTTTGAGTGAAACCAGTCACTCACACATCTTGAGAGTGAAACCAGTCACTCACACATCTTCCTACAGAGTGAAACCAGTCACTCACAGCATCTTCAGAGTGAAACCAGTCACTCACACATCTTCAGAGTGAAACCAGTCACTCACACATCTTCCTTTGAGTGAAACCAGTCACTCACACATCTTCACAGTGAAACCAGTCACTCACACATCTTCAGAGTGAAACCAGTCACTCACACATCTTCAGAGTGAAACCAGTCACTCACACATCTTCACAGTGAAACCAGTCACTCACACATCTTCCTTTGAGTGAAACCAGTCACTCACACATCTTCAGAGTGAAACCAGTCACTCACACATCTTCCTTTGAGTGAAACCAGTCACTCACACATCTTCAGATTGAAACCAGTCACTCACACATCTTCAGAGTGAAACCAGTCACACACACACCTTCAGAGTGAAACCAGTCACTCACACATCTTCCTTTGAGAGAAACCAGTCACTCACACATCTTCAGATTGAAACCAGTCACTCACAGCATCTTCAGAGTGAAACCAGTCACTCACACACCTTCAGAGTGAAACCAGTCACTCACAGCATCTTCAGAGTGAAACCAGTCACTCACAGCATCTTCCTTCAGAGTGAAACCAGTCACTCACACATCTTGAGAGTGAAACCAGTCACTCACACATCTTCCTTCAGAGTGAAACCAGTCACTCAAAACATCTTCAGAGTGAAACCAGTCACTCACACATCTTCAGAGTGAAACCAGTCACTCACACATCTTCAGAGTGAAACCAGTCACTCACACATCTTCCTTTGAGTGAAACCAGTCACTCACAGCATCTTCAGAGTGAAACCAGTCACTCACACATCTTGAGAGTGAAACCAGTCACTCACTCATCTTCAGAGTGAAACCAGTCACTCACACATCTTCAGAGTGAAACCAGTCACTCACAGCATCTTCCTTTGAGTGAAACCAGTCACTCACACATCTTTAGAGTGAAACCAGTCACTCACACATCTTCAGAGTGAAACCAGTCACTCACACATCTTGAGAGTGAAACCAGTCACTCACACATCTTCAGAGTGAAACCAGTCACTCACACATCTTCCTACAGAGTGAAACCAGTCACTCACACATCTTCCTTTGAGAGAAACCAGTCACTCACACATCTTGAGAGTGAAACCAGTCACTCACACATCTTCCTACAGAGTGAAACCAGTCACTCACACATCTTCAGAGTGAAACCAGTCACTCACACATCTTGAGAGTGAAACCAGTCACTCACACATCTTCCTTTGAGTGAAACCAGTCACTCACACATCTTCAGAGTGAAACCAGTCACTCACACATCTTCAGAGTGAAACCAGTCACTCACACATCTTCCTTTGAGTGAAACCAGTCACTCACACATCTTCCTTTGAGTGAAACCAGTCACTCACACATCTTCCTTTGAGTGAAACCAGTCACTCACAGCATCTTCAGAGTGAAACCAGTCACTCACACATCTTGAGAGTGAAACCAGTCACTCACACATCTTCAGAGTGAAACCAGTCACTCACACATCTTCAGAGTGAAACCAGTCACTCACACATCTTCAGAGTGAAACCAGTCACTCAAAACATCTTCCTTTGAGTGAAACCAGTCACTCACAGCATCTTCAGAGTGAAACCAGTCACTCACACATCTTCAGAGTGAAACCAGTCACTCAAAACATCTTCACAGTGAAACCAGTCACTCACACATCTTCAGTTCAGAGTGAAACCAGTCACTCACACATCTTCCTTTGAGTGAAACCAGTCACTCACACATCTTCCTTTGAGTGAAACCAGTCACTCACACATCTTCAGAGTGAAACCAGTCACTCACACATCTTCCTTTGAGTGAAACCAGTCACTCACAGCATCTTCAGAGTGAAACCAGTCACTCACACATCTTCAGAGTGAAACCAGTCACTCACACATCTTCCTTTGAGTGAAACCAGTCACTCACAACATCTTCAGAGTGAAACCAGTCACTCACACATCTTCCTTCAGAGTGAAACCAGTCACTCACACATCTTCCTTTGAGTGAAACCAGTCACTCACACATCTTCAGAGTGAAACCAGTCACTCAAACATCTTCAGAGTGAAACCAGTCACTCACACATCTTCCTTTGAGTGAAACCAGTCACTCACACATCTTCAGAGTGAAACCAGTCACTCACACATCTTCCTTCAGAGTGAAACCAGTCACTCACACATCTTCAGAGTGAAACCAGTCACTCACACATCTTCAGAGTGAAACCAGTCACTCACACATCTTCAGAGTGAAACCAGTCACTCACACATCTTCAGAGTGAAACCAGTCACTCACACATCTTCAGAGTGAAACCAGTCACTCACACATCTTCCTTTGAGTGAAACCAGTCACTCTCACATCTTCCTTTCAGAGCAGTCTGTGCCTTTGGAAGGCTGGGAATCATTTCCAGCACACACAAAAATCATGGTTGGGCGTGTTTGGGTTGGGTTTGGTTCAGGAGCAGCTCCCAAGTCCTGGTGTGGGAACTCCCAGTGCAGCTCCTCAGGAGGATCAGGGCTGAGCTGGGGAAGTCTGCTGTCAAATCAGTTTCCTTGTTGTTGACTTTTCCCCAGTGATGTAGGAAAATGCTCAATTCCCAAATTTTTAATGTTCTTTTTCCATGTTTAAGAAGGAGGAACCTGCAGCCCTGTGTGAGGGTGAGAGGGTGAGCTGCCATCAGAGAGGGTGGCTGCTCATGGTTCTGTAGAATGCACATGAGTCAGGTCACACAGTCACCTGAAGAGAGATACTGTAATTTTACTGAATTATCAATTTTAAAACCTAAAGATGGTGAGTTTTAAAACCTTTGCCCAGAGCAGCTGTGGCTGCCCCTGGATCCCTGGCAGTGTCCCAGGCCAGGTTGGACACTGGGGCTGGAGCAGCCTGGGACAGTGGGAGGTGTCCCTGCCCAGGGATGATCTGTAAGGTCCCTTCCATCCCAAACCATTCCATGATTCTGTAGTTTTAAAGTATTTGCTGCTTCAGTGAAAACATTCAGCTAAAAAGTGTTCAGAATCCCACAGAACTTAGAGCTGGAGAAGGGGATCTGTGGCTTCTTTGGGAACAGGACAGATGTGGTGCTGGTCACAAATTAATTTATCTGTGTTTTAGTACATTTGCTGTGTTTTGGTACATTGGAACCTGCAGGTGCCCAGAAAGAGAAGGGATATATTGGACTTTTATGCTGGAATCATAATTTACTCTTGATTTCCTGCTGTGATTTTGCAGGTGATCCTCAGTTGTACAAAGCAGAACTCAGTACAGCCTGGCCATTTTTTCCCCCTTTTCATTCTCATGAATTCTTCCTTGGCTGGATCATGCCCTGTGTTGGTCCCAGGAGCAGCAGTGCATTTGGGTGTGCTCAGCTGTCACACGGGTGCAGTTTGGGCATTACACACCCGGGATTTCCCTGCTAACAAAGCACCCTGCATGTGCTGGGTGCTGGCAGAACAATGACTCTGAAATTCCTCAGCCCTGTCCCTCTGGGAAGCTGTCAGTCACTGAGCACCCTGGCACATTTATTAATCTAATTCCAATTGGATTGATTGTACTTCCCATTTCACCGTGCACTGTTTGAAATAAAACACCAAATCTGTGTATTTGAAGAACCTTTGCTCAGTTTGTCTCACACCAAACCTCATCACTGGTTGCCTCTGCATAGTTCAGATGTCTAAATCCATTATATTCCAGTATGTTAATAACCCCAATTTCATGGTGGCTACCTCAGGATAATTTTCCTAGTAAATAAATAAAAAAATTTGGTTTCTAAGTAAGTATTTATATTTTATGTTGCTAGCAACAGGCCTGCCTGTGTTCACCGAAGGTCAGTGACCTGAATTATGTTCAGCTCTGGCAGCAGTGTGTGTAGTCATGAGAAATGCAGGGGTTTCTCTCTATTCCACCAGTATGACTTGGAAAATTACAAGATAATCTTTTCACAGAGAAAAGACCTGAATGTGGCTTTGCAAAAAGATTTCATATTGAATCTCAGAATACAGCAATCCTGAATAAGGAAAATAAGTCCTTCTATGGAGGGTTTTAATTAGGAAAATGTAAAAAGTAAACCCCTCCCCAGCAGACTTCTCTTTTCATTAAATTTTCATGTTAATAATGGTTTTTGCACTTTAACTTTTAGGGGTTTAGAAATCTGATTGCTCTGAACCCGACTTTGATCTGCACTGAACCTATTGATGTGTGCTGGGTATTGAGTTTTGCAGGAAGGGGTGGATGCTCCTAAGGAATACAGGGAATAAAACTTTAATTCTCCAAGAGGCCAGCAGGGAAAGCAGGTGTGGGCTGTGAGGAGGAGTCAGAAACGTGAGGAAGGTTTGTTATTCAGTGTCCCCACGTCACAGTGCTGTGATTTTATCTGGAGTGGAGCTGCTCAGCATCCCCGGTGTGCCTGAGCCTGGAGTGGCTCCACACGGGGATTGCTCAGGGGCAGGAGGGATCTGCAGGGGGATCCCAGCCCTGGAACTGGGGGATCCCAGCCCTGGAACTGGGGGATCCCAGCCCTGGAACTGGGGGATCCCATCCCTGGAATTGAGGGGATCCCATCCCTGGAACTGGGGATCCCAGCCCTGGAACTGGGGGGATCCCATCCCTGGAACTGGGGGATCCCAGCCCTGGAACTGGGGGATCCCAGCCCTGGAACTGGGGATCCCATCTCTGGAACTGGGGGGATCCCATCCCTGGAACTGGGGGATCCCAGCCCTGGAACTGGGGGATCCCAGCCCTGGAACTGGGGATCCCATCCCTGGAATTGGGGGATCCCATCCCTGGAACTGGGGATCCCATCCCTGGAACTGGGGGATCCCATCCCTGGAACTGGGGATCCCATCCCTGGAACTGGGGGGATCCCATGCCTGGAACTGGGGGGATCCCATGCCTGGAACTGGGGGATCCCATCCCTGGAACTGGGGATCCCATCCCTGGAACTGGGGGCTCTGGGGGGATCCCATCCCTGGATCTGGGGATCCCATTCCCTGGAACTGGGGATCCCATCCCTGGGGGAATCCCATCCCTGGAACTGGGGGATCCCATCCCTGGAACTGGGGGATCCCATCCCTGGAACTGGGGATCCCATCCCTGGAACTGGGGATCCCAGCCCTGGAACTGGGGGGGGATCCCATCCCTGGAACTGGGGGGATCCCATCCATGGAACTGGGGATCCCATCTCTGGAACTGGGGGGATCCCATCCCTGGAATTGGGGGATCCCATCCCTGGAACTGGGGGATCCCATCCCTGGAACTGGGGATCCCATCCCTGGAACTGGGGATCCCAGCCCTGGAACTGGGGGGGGATCCCATCCCTGGAACTGGGGGGGGATCCCATCCCTGGAACTGGGGGGATCCCATCCCTGGGGGAATCCCATCCCTGGAACTGGGGGGTCTGGGGGGATCCCATCCCTGGTTCTGCAGGGGGATCCCATACCTGGAAGTTGGGGGGGATCCCATATCTGGTTTTGAGGGGATCCCATCCCTGGCTCTGCAGGGGGATCCCATCCCTGGAACTGGGGGATCCCATCCCTGGAACTGGGGGAATCCCATCCCTGGCTCTGGGGGGATCCCATCCCTGACTCTGCAGGGGGATCCCATCCCTGGCTCTGGGGATCCCATCCCTGGCTCTGGGGTAATCCAGGAGGAAAACAGGAAACAAAAGCACCCGGTAAAGTTTTAGCACAGATGATTTCTAAGAATCACTCTCTTTGTTTTAGTTCTCTTTGTTTTAGTAAAAGACTTCAGCTTTTATTCTTCTCTTTGCTCTAGCACTTTCAATAATTTGCTTTTTAACACCTTTCCTGTCATCTGTTCCTTCCTCTCCTCCTTTATTTCCAATTCACTTCTGTTCTGTTCTGGTGAGGAGATCAAACTGGGTTCCTGAAGCCCAGTAAATGTTATTACTGAGGGGATTCTTGTGGTAATGATCTTACAGACTGTGTGATGAGTAGGATTTGCTCTTGCCTCCTCTTATCATCAATTTATTATCTAACCAGGAAGCCTTTGTGCAGGCTGTCTGAAAGGCCTTTTGCTGTCAGACCTTGGCACTGCAGGCACAGCTGAGGACACTGACGGAGTTAAGGAGCTGCCCCTGCAGCCATGGGGTGCACTTTGGTTATATCTATTAAAAAAACCCTAAAATTGTTACTTTTTATGTTGTGTGACACTGTTAGTGTCACGAGGACTCCGTGGCTTTGGGCTCTGCTAGGATTTCAAACCCCTCCTTGACAAACAGAGTTTTCCACCCTGGAATTCTCCAGGAAGGGCTGATGGGGAGCTGGACTGAGCCTGGGCCGGGTCTGTGTTCCTGGTCAGCTCTGAAATGCACCGATGCGTTGATTCCTGTTAATTGCCTGTTAATGACTTTCTCACATCAGCAGTTCTTCCTTAGTGCTGGTACCTCTTAAAGTGTCTTCTAAACTGTGGAATAACCCCGGGCTCAGTGTTACCTCTGCAGCTGCTGTGGGAGCTGAGCACTCCCACTGTGGGCACGAGGCAGTGCTTGAACACTCCCGGGGATTTTGGCTGAAATTTCCTCCAGCTCTGGTGATAGCTGGGACTAAGCTGGGCAGGATTGAAGCTGGGCTGGCACTGGTGGCACTGGGAGGGGGTCAGGCAGTGCTGGAGCTGCAGAGGGGTAAAGACAAGGGAGTCCTTCAGTCCTTGAGCTGTGCTGCTGCTGGCAAAGGCTTCCTGTAATCCTGCTGTAAACCCAGGGGTGCTGCAGGTAAAGGGAAAAAAGGATTTTGGCCAGAGGGAGATTGCAGAGCTGGGACTGAGGCTCTGCAGCCACGGGGCACCTGTGTGGGATGGACAGACCTGGTGATCCAGGCCAGGGAGGAGCTGCAGAGAGCCCAGAGGAGGCTCCAGGATGGGCACAGGATGGAGCAGCTGTGCTGGGAGGAAAGGCTGGCACAGCTGGCATTGTTCACCTGCACAGGAGAAGCTTTGGGCTGAGCTCAGGGTGGCCTTGCAGGGCCTGCAGGAGCCCCAGGAAAGCTGGAGAGAGACAATTGCCAGGGGATGCAGGGACAGCACACAGGGAATGGCTCCACACTGAAAATTACAGGTTTAGATCAGATAATTGGGAAAAACTTTCTCCCTGTGAGGGTTGGGAGGCCCTGGAATAGAATTCCCAGAGCAGCTGTGGCTGCCCCTGGATCCCTGGAAGCATCTAAGCCAGGTTGGACACTGGGGCTGGAGCAGCCTGGCACAGTGGGAGGTGTCCCTGCCATGGCAGGGGTGGCACTGGGTGATCTCTAAGGTCCCATCCCACCCAAACCACTCTGGGATTCCATTGTTAGGTTGTTTAAAGGAGAGTTTGCTCTTCCTTCTTGTTTCTGTTGAGTCCCGGGGCTCTGAGCTGGCTCACTGGGCTCAGCACCTTTCACTCAAGCCAAGGTGATTTAGGCACCAGAGTGCCCAGTGTGTGGGACCTGCTGTGGCCTCAGCAGTGCCCCTGCCAGCTGTGGAGGTGGCAGTGCCATCCCAGGGCCCTGCAGCCATGAGGGGCCCATGGGTTCAGGATGTGGGGTGGCCACTTTCAGGGTTTCCCTTTTCTTGGCGGGGGTGGCACGGCAGCAAAACTTCCCCAGCTCCTAAAACACCAACCCAGCACTGCAGCACCTGCAGAGACACGGGGACATGGGGACATGGGGACATGGGGACACGGGGACACGGGGACACGGGGACATGGGGATGCAGGGACACGGGGATGCAGGGACACAGGGACATGGGGACACAGGGATACAGGGACATGGGCACAGGGACATGGGGATGCAGGGACACAGGGACATGGGGACACAGGGATACAGGGACATGGGCACAGGGACATGGGGATGCAGGGACACAGGGACACCGGGACACCGGGATACAGGGACACAGGGATACGGGGACACAGGGACACGGGCACAGGGACACGGGGACATGGGGACACAGACACAGGGACACGGGGATACAGGGACATGGGGACACGGGGATACAGGGACACAGGGACACAGACACAGGGACACAGGGACATGGGGACACGGGGACACAGGGACACGGGGACACAGGGACACGGGGACACAGGGACATGGGGACACGGGGATACAGGGACACGGGGACACAGGGACACGGGGACACAGGGACATGGGGACACGGGGATACAGGGACACGGGGACACGGGGACATGGGGATACGGGGATACAGGGACACGGGGACACAGGGACACAGGGGCACGGGGACACGGGGACATGGGGACACAGGGACACAGGGACACAGGGACATGGGGACACAGGGACATGGGCACAGGGACACGGGGACACAGGGACACAGGGACATGGGGACACAGGGACACAAGGACACAGGGACACGGGAACACAGACACAGGGACACAGGGACACAGACACAGGGACACGAGGACACAGGGACACAGGAACATGGGGACACAGGGACATGGGGACACAAGGACACAGGGACACAGGGACGGCCAGCATGGTGGCAGGGGGCAGCGGGCCGGCTGCTCACACTGCTGGCACTTCCATATTTCAGGAGGTGGTTAAATAATAATAATAATAATAATAATAATAATAATAATAATAATAATAATAATAACAATAACAACAACAACAGCTCTCCAGTGTCAGCTGGTCAGTCATTTGCAGAGTTCTCTAAAGTCTCAGGAGTTCTCAGTGGGTTTGGGTGTTCCCATGGGCTGTACAGTACCGATGGTTGTTGGACAACAAGGGAAAAAGAAATGCTTGGGAAATACCGTGACCAGGCTTCGTTGCTGGGTGTTGTGTTTAGAGGTTTAATTTAATTTTTTTGGTTCATAATTCTGCTGTTCTTCTTAATTTCTGTTGGAGTTTTCTTAAAAAAACCCAGAAATATATAATTATTATTATTATATATAATATATGTTATATAATGTAATATATGATTTACAACATATGATATATAAAATATAACATTATATAATATAGATTATGTAATACATAATACACAATATATCATATATAATACACAATATGTAATATATATCATATATCACATATCATATATCTCATATAATACACAATATGTAATATATAAAATACAATATATAATATAGACAATAGACTATATAATATAGTATATATAATATACTATATATAATATATAATAATATATTATATATAATATATATAATATATATAATATGTAATATATAATATATAGACAGAAACTCCTGTCTTTATATCTCTCTGTCTCTGGAAAATACAATTTCATTTTTCTGACCCTATTTTAATATGATCAGAAAACCTCATTTAATTTCATCAGGTTATGAGGAGAAATAAACTTTAACATTTAGGAATTGATACACATTTACAGTTCTGTATCTTGTAGATTTGGGGAAATCCCACAAGTTCAGTTGTGTTTTAGAAATTTTGTACTGCATTTCTGTGAAAATCCATTTAAGGGCTTGGCAAAGATGGGTAACTGACAGTTTTTTGGGATGATGTTAATTTTGAAATTTATTCAATGACCAGTTGAAATTTAAGTTAATACTTCCCATTTTGACACTCAGGAAGTTTTCCTAAAACCAGATATCAGTAGAAAATAAATCCTCGTCACGCCTCTCTTTGCTTTTCCTGTTGGAAAACTTCATTTTCTGTTGGGATTTCTTGCTTTAGCTGGGGGTTGAGCGGTTGTGGCTGCATTTCAGAAGTTAATTTTTGTTTTTTCTCCCTTTTGCAGTGTTGTTTGCTGCTGGGCTCCCCCTGTCCCCACAACCCCGCAGGATGATATGAGCCTTGAAAGAAGACGATGCATACAGGTGACTGAAATTTGGGATTTTTGAATGACAAATGATGGATGTTCTTGATGTGCTCCTTGTTACTCTCCCCAAATGACGTTGGTCCAACTTAGCAGAATTTTAGAGAACCTGCAGAATTTTGGAATCTTTCTTTGCCCTTTCAAAAACTCTTGTGCAGCTTGGAAAACTCTTTTTCTTCTTCAAGGAAGAAAATGGTTTTCCTGACTGGAAATATTGGTTTCAAAGTTTTTGTGGGAATGCTTCTGAAGGTGCTGGTTGATATTTTTAGGAAATTCTCCCTTTTTTTGGCTAATCAGAAATCCTGGAAGTGCCAAGTGTATTTGCAGCTTCACTGGCTGATTTGTACTTTTTGAAATACAGCTCATACTTCAACAGGGAAAAAATCACAAGCAGTAGAAATAGAATAAAATTAAATTTATCCAAGAGGGTTGCTCTAATTTTTTATACCCAAATGCCCTTATTTCAACCAGATCTTTGGTTTGCTTGTTCAGCTTTAAACCCTAGGAATCCTTAGGGCTGGGGGAAATAGAAAAATGCAGGAGATTTCCATGAGCATGGAGCTCATGCCCTGATTGACAGTTTGCAGTTGCATCAGCTGTTGGTGCATAAACAGCTTTGGAGGGTCTGTTTACATGGAGCCTTTGGATTTGGACCAAGATGCTGGAAGTGCAGATTTCATTCCCTGAAAACCAAACATCTCTCATTCCACTCCCCTGTTTGTGAGTTGTGTGCTGAAAGCTCAAGTCAAAGCAGGTCTAAAGAATTCTAAAATTAGGTTGGGCAAAGGAGAGGAGAAGGGAAAACTTCTCCAAAGGGATATTTCATTTTTTATATTTCATTTTCAATATCTTAATCTAAAGGAGCAGCATTAAAAGTGTAGAAAATTGATGTCCCATCAGATTTGGGGAGCTCTGTGTAGTAGGCAGTGACAGATTAAAATAGAACCTAAATATTGAGAAAATGTTTTGAAAGCTTTAAAAATACTCATCCCACAAGTGAAAGGAGAGCTAATGTTATGAAATTGTACCTTATGTATGACAGTGTTTGAGAGAATTCAGTTTCACATTGCAATGCATTATTCTGATTTAAAACTCCCAACTTAAGCACTTTCAGTTTTGGTCAGAATTTCTGATGGTGTTGAGCTTGTTAGAATTATGAGCTTGCAGAATTGAAATGAATACAGGATTTTGAAATTTAAGTGGTAATTCTGTCTCCTGCAGCCCAAATTCTTTATTTACAACTCCCTTGATAAATACAGATGAAAAACCAGGATAAAGACATTTATGCCTGTGATGTGTTGGAAGTTAAAAAACTCGGATTTATTTGCATTTTGTGTTTATTAGGAGGGGCAGGCTTGGTGTGCTGGGGTTCTGAGGATGAACAGGATGTGCTGATCACCCTGTGCTGATTGTGTGGGACAGGAGGAGTCACTGGGGACTCTGCTGATCTCAGTCTCCAGTTCAAAGGGGCCGGGCAGAGCTCAGGCCTGAAATTGAAAGTTTGGGGATGGCTCTCCTGCATTTTCAAAAGGTTTCTCGAGGGTGATTGATCAGAGGTGCCTGGTAATTCTAAACTACCTTTGGTTAAAGGGGAGAAACCTCTCCAGGGTCAATAAATTCTTTGTTTTAATGGGCTGCACTTCACTGTCCTGGAATCTGCTCCAAGTCCCTGCAGTTAACCACAGCAGAACTGGGGAACAATCCTCTAAAGAAGATTGTTTCACTTCTGCCATGGGATACTTGAATTTCAGATCACCACTTAGGCTGAAAACACAGAAATGTTTTAAGCTCCACTGCTTTTTTTTTAAACAAAAGTGAAAATTTGAACAAATGGGAATATGAAATGCTGTTTTCCAGTTTGAATCACCCGGAAAACAAACTTGCAGCAGTTTGAACTTGTCTTTTTGCCCTGGATAATATGTGGGACACCCAGCAAAAGGGCACTTAAAGGTGCTGTTTGGAGAAGTGAAAGATTTTCAGTAATTTTATTGATAATCTGGAGCAGGGGATCGAGTGCACCCTCAGTTTGTGGGGAACACCAGTTTGGGCAGGAGAGAGGATCTGGAGGGTGGGAGGGCTCAGGACAGGATCCAGGGGATGAGGCCAGAGGGGTGGGGGCCAGTCCTGCCCTTGGGTCACCACAACCCCAGGGAGCTCCAAGCTGGGCAGAGGGGCAGGAAAAGCCCTGGGGGTGCTGTGACAGGGGCTGGACACGAGCCCAGGGGTGCCCAGGGGGGCAAGAGGCCCCTGGCAGCTGGGCTGGATGAGGAATTGTGTGTGCAGCAGGAGCAGGGCAGGGATTGTCCCTCTATGCTGGCTCTGAGAGCTCCTCCAGGGCTGGGCCCAGTTCTGCTCCTGCAGGAGAGCCCTGGAGGGGCTGGAGCGTGTCCAGGGCAGGGAATGGAGCTGGGAAGGGGCTGGAGAAACCCTGAGGAGCTGGGAAGGGGCTGGAGAATCCCTGAGGAGCTGGGAAGGGGCTGGAGAATCCCTGAGGAGCTGGGAAGGGGCTGGAGAATCCCTGAGGAGCTGGGAAGGGGCTGGAGAATCCCTGAGGAGCTGGGAAGGGGCTGGAGAATCCCTGAGGGAGCTGGGAAGGGGCTGGAGAATCCCTGAGGAGCTGGGCAGGGGCTGGAGAATCCCTGAGGAGCTGGGAAGGGGCTGGAGAATCCCTGAGGAGCTGGGAAGGGGCTGGAGAATCCCTGAGGAGCTGGGAAGGGGCTGGAGAATCCCTGAGGAGCTGGGAAGGGGCTGGAGAATCCCTGAGGAGCTGGGAAGGGGCTGGAGAATCCCTGAGGAGCTGGGAAGGGGCTGGAGAATCCCTGAGGAGCTGGGCAGGGGCTGGAGAATCCCTGAGGAGCTGGGCAGGGGCTGGAGAATCCCTGAGGAGCTGGGCAGGGGCTGAGGCTGCAGCAAAGGAGGCTCAGGGGGCCCTTGTGGCTCTGCACAAGTCCCTGCCAGGAGGGCACAGCCGGGGGGGTCGGGCTGTGCTCCAGGGAACAGGGACAGGAGCAGAGGGAACGGCCTCAGGCTGGGCCAGGGCAGGCTCAGCTTGGCCAGCAGCAGGAATTTGCCCATGGAAAGGGAGCTCAGGCCCTGGAAATGCTCAGAAATGTGTGGATGTGGCACCTGAGTTGATGTCTGGAGATGGAGCAGGCAGAGCTGGGTGATGGTTGGTCTCTGATGGTCTCAGAGGTGTTTTCCAGCCTCAGTGATTCTCTGATTCTCTGGTTACTTGTGGATTTTTTAGGATCTGTTGTGCTTGTCCCTAAACAGTGCCATAAGCAAAGCTGGGGTTCAGCTCCTTACAGGAAAAGCCAAGTTTGTATTTCAGTCATGGTGTGTTGATACCTTAGAATGTGATTAAAAAGTGTTTCCAGAATGGGAATTTCTCACTTCTTTGTCCTTTGCAAGTCCCTCCAGGACCTTTTGGGGAAGCAAGGAACCAAACCCTGGTGATCAATCCCCCTGCCCATGTTCACTTTTCATGGTGTGCTGGCATTGGGTTTGGGATTGTGCTGGGTTCCTGCAGGCAGGGATTCATCTTGGTTAAAAATTGGTGTTTGCAGAGTTCCTGCTCCCCTTGTCCTGTCCTGTGTAACTCCATGGTTGGTTCTTCTTATTTTCCCTCTTTTTTATGGAGATTTCTTATAAAAATCATTTGGTTTTATTACAGCTTTCTGGTTTTGACTTTTGTAGTTATGCTGGAGCCTAAGGAATATGGATGTAAAATACTGACTTGTCTTGATTTTTAGACTTTTGAAGAGCTCAAAGCTTCTTTTTCTTTGTTTGTAAGAAAACAGAGTAAAATAATGGTTACACAAATTATTCTCATCAACGTGGAATTATCTTGGATGCACCAGAGATGTTGAGAACCAAGGAAATGTGATAATGGTGTAGTCAAGTTTGATAAGAGATTTCTTATCAAAATCATTTGATAACAAATCAAATGATTTCTTACAAAAATCATTTGGTTTTATTACAGCTTTCTGGTTTTGACTTTTGTAGTTATGCTGGAGCCTAAGGAATATGGATCTAAAAATACTGACTTGTCTTGATTTTTAGACTTTTGAAGAGCTCAGAGCTTCTTTTTGTGACCTTTGTAAGAAAACAGAGTAAAATAATGGTTACACAAATTATTCTCATCAAAGTGGAATTATCTTGGATGCACCAGAGGTGTTGAGAACCAAGGAAATGTGATAATGGTGTAGTCAAGTTTGATAAGACATTGGAGGTGCTCATATTGCTCTAACTTTATAAAAAATGAAAATTTGTTATATTTCTAAATTTATAACAATTTTTGGAGAAGAGAAAAAGCCAATCCAATACTTTCCAACAAGGATAGTGCAGGGGCAGGTAAAAGTTCTCAGCCAGGTACCTGCCCTGCCCCAGCTGTATTCTTTATTAAAATACAGCAAAGGATTAAAAATTCATCTTTTAAAATTTAAAAGATTAAAATACAGCAAAAAATGCAGAGAAGGATTTCTGGGAAGTTCCTGGGCTGGGATTAGGACCTGTCCAGGTGTTTATTTTATGGAAGTGGAGCACTGGGCCATGGCTCTCACTAAATCTCCTATTTCACATTTTAGTTGCTGATTTCATTGAGCCTGGAGCTATTTTAAAAGATGTTTTTATATATCAGTAGTGAAAAAAACCCCACAAACCAAAGCAGAAAACCCCTCTGTTGTTGTGCAGCCAGAACAAAGTGTGTGGAGCTCACCTGTGTTACCTGAACTGGAAGATTTACCAGGAAAATCCAAAATTCCTGGGCCAGCACCAACTTATCCCTTATTATTATTATTATTATTATTATTATTATTATTATTATTATTATTATTATTATTATTTTATTTTATTTTATTTTATTTTATTTTATTTTATTTTTATTATTATTATTTTAGTATTGTTATTTTAGTATTATAATCATTTTAGTATTTATTTATTATTTTCCTATTATTTTTATTATTATAATCTTTTATGTTTATTTTCCTTCGGATATTCCTGGGAAATATTTTTATTTTTATTTTTATTTTTATTTTTATTTTTATTTTTATTTTTATTTTTATTTTTATTTTTATTTTTATTTTTATTTTTATTTTTTCTTTATTTTTATTTTAATTTTAATTTTTATTCGTATTTCTAGTCTTATTTTTATTTTTATTTTCCTTGGATATTCTGGGGAGATATTAATATTTTTTATTTTTATTTTTAATTTTTTTTTTGGCCATTCCTGGGATTAACCCCTGCTTTTCCATGGCTAAATCAATCCCTTTGCAGCAGGGTTTTGGGGCTGGTTTTGGAGTTTTTGTGCCACAGGCTGCAAGTGGAAGTTCTGCTTTTCAGAGATGGAGTCATTGACCTCAATGAATGATAACCTTGAAGTCAACAGACTAAATTAATGCTCTACTTTCTCAATTTGAGAGCAGCAAAGTGAAAACCTGGACAGCTAAAGTTAGATTCCTGCATCCATATTTAAGAAGTTGCCTATTTAAAAGAAAAGGGTTTTTTTTTTCCCCCCCTCCTCCTCCAGAATGGCTCAGTACCTGTGATATTGAAAATTGAACTTTTCAGCCTCAGCCCCATCTAAAAGGAAACAAAAATCCAGGATTTTGGGATGGAATTACAGCCTGGTGGAGAATGCTGCTTTCCTTATTCAGATCAGAGCACCTGAACCAGAAAATCTTTGGGTGCTGCTGTTCTTGTGTGTAGTTCCAATATTCTGGAAAAATAATTTCTGTTCATTTTGCCTCCCAATACGTGTGACCCCCTGTTTAAAACCTGTTGAGGTCACTTCCAATGAAGTTGTAAATTGTGGGGAGGTTTCTTTATTGCAAGACTGAAATTTATTTCTAAGAGCAAAGCAAAATTTATTTTGAACAAAACCAAATTAAAATTCAGATAAAAAATCACAATAATAACTATTAAAAATTATGAATGATTGGTCAGTACACTGAGAATACCTGAGGTTTATAGTGAACAGAATGCTGGAAATACAGAGGTTTTTCTGCAGTGTTCAGGTGGGCACAAAGGAAAGGTTCCCTTGGGCAGGGCAGCACTGGGGTGGTGACACTGAGCTGGGAGCTGCCCATGGGGTCTCAGCATTGTGCCTTGTCCCAGGGATTTGGGACACCTTGGCTGCTGGGAGTGGCCCTGTCCTGTCCATCCCATTTTGTGCCTGTTGCTGCTGCTCTGGGCACCAGATGGTCCTGGCCTGGGAGGTTTGGAGGAGATTTGGGGTGTTGGGGAACCTCAGCCCTGTGCTCCAGGGAGTGCCCTTGGGTCACATCCACAGGGAGCTGTTCCATGGCTCGGCAGCACCTTGGGAGCTCCTGCAGCTTTCAGCCCTGAAATGTGCTCCTGGAGGATTCATGGAGATTCCATGGAATCCCTGGGGCTGGTACAGCCCTGCCAGCCCATGCAGTGCCAGCTGTGCCCTCCTTGTCCCCAGCCCAGAGCACTCAGTGCCACCTGCAGGGGACACCTGCAGGGATGGGCACTGCAAAGCTCCCTGGGCAGCCCCTGCCAAGGCCTGAGCTCCCTTTCCATGGGCAAATTCCTGCTGCTGGCCAAGCTGAGCCTGCCCTGGCCCAGCCTGAGGCCGTTCCCTCTGCTCCTGTCCCTGTTCCCTGGGAGCACAGCCCGACCCCCCCGGCTGTGCCCTCCTGGCAGGGACTTGTGCAGAGCCACAAGGGCCCCCTGAGCCTCCTTTGCTGCAGCCTCAGCCCCTGCCCAGCTCCTCAGGGATTCTCCAGCCCCTGCCCAGCTCCTCAGGGATTCTCCAGCCCCTGCCCAGCTCCTCAGGGATTCTCCAGCCCCTTCCCAGCTCCTCAGGGATTCTCCAGCCCCTGCCCAGCTCCTCAGGGATTCTCCAGCCCCTTCCCAGCCCCTCAGGGATTCTCCAGCCCCTGCCCAGCTCCTCAGGGATTCTCCAGCCCCTTCCCAGCTCCTCAGGGATTCTCCAGCCCCTTCCCAGCTCCTCAGGGATTCTCCAGCCCCTGCCCAGCTCCTCAGGGATTCTCCAGCCCCTTCCCAGCTCCTTACAGAATTCCCAGCTCCTTACAGAATCCCTGGTGCTGGCACAGCCCTGCCAGCCCATGCAGTGCCAGCTGTGCCCCGTGGGCACCTTGTCCCCAGCCCAGAGCACTCAGTGCCACCTACAGGGGACACCTGCAGGGATGGGCACTGCAAAGCTCCCTGGGCAGCCCCTGCCAAGGCCTGAGCTCCCTTTCTGGAGACACAGCACCCAAAACTCCTCACCATTGGATGAGCTGGACTTTAGATGGTAGCACTCCATCTCCTGAGCATTTTCTGTGCAGAATCCAGGGCAGCAGATGTTTGTGGAGGCATCCTTGATAAATCATGGAGCCAGGTGGAAACAGCCTCTCCCCCATCCCAAAGTTCTGTTCCTTTGGGGTTGGGTTTTAAAACACAGACAGACCCCATAGGATGGCTCACTTAAAGGCCAGTTAAAACAGTTTTTTGTAAGGATTGGTAAGTTCTTGGCAAGTGCTTGGTAAGGATTCCATTTATAATCCTTCAGCAGTCCTACCTACTCAAAGCAAATCTATTTTGTGCAAACTTCTGTATTCCAAATACACCAACCAGTGACTCTGCATTAAAACTGCCCGTTAGGATAAGAAATAAAGCAATGAGGTGCTAACAAACACCCAAAAATTAAAAAAGTTATTATTTTAAAAAAAGCTTTTCACAGTTATTATATATTATTATATATACATACATATAATACATATGGTTTTATATACATATATACATGTATATAATATATGTATATATCTATATATGTGTATATATATGTATATATGTATATGTATACATATGTATGTATTATATATATGTCATATATATATGTATACTATAACTCAAAAAAAAATTTTAAAAGTTGTTTCTAACCTCATGGAACCCATTTATTATGATCATTCTCCTTGTAACATTTTCTTTAATAAGGGGAGACAAAGATTGGCTTTTCACAGTTCTCCCCTTGGCCAGTCTTTCTCCTGTGCTGTTCCATTCATTTGTGCTGTGTGGGATTTGATATTTCCATCAAACCCCTGCCCAGATGTGTTTGCTTCATTCTGATCCTGGCTCAGGCTGGTGGATTCCCACTTTTCCAGGGTGTGCTCAGCTGAGGACAGGGTTACACCAGGGGAGGAAGTTCTCTGCCCAGGTTTCCCAGAGTTTCCATGCACTCAGCTGTCCATGGACACTTTGGGAATTTCCAGGACACAGAGTCAGCCCTGTGCTGTCACTGGTCAGACCCTGCTGGCTTTAGCAACACAATTAAGCTTGGAAAAGTGAAAAGTGGCAAAGTTTGACTCTCAGATTTCTGCTGTGACACCACAGTCTCCAAAGCACGTTTGTTGATAAGCTGGTAAGGACAGAGATGAGATTAGAGAGCAAGAAGCAGAGTTTGTTTTCAGCAGTGACACATCAGATTGGAGGCTGTGCCCTTGTCCTGGGAGGAGCAGGGAATGCCCAGCCCTGGTTCTGGGCTCAGCACTCACACCCAGCCCCTTCTGGCTGAGTTAAATCCCAAAATTCCTCTGGGGACCTTGCTTTGGGCTCACTGCACACAGAGGCAGCTCTTGGACACCTTTGCTGCACAGCTGGAACAGGGGCAGCACTTTTGTTCCAGGCTGAGAAAGGAGATTTGTTCTTGGTTTCCTCCTTCCCTGCTGGTGCTGGCATTTCCTAACAAATTCATTATTTGTAAATCCCTTAAAATCTGGGGGTACAAGCAGAGTGTGAAGGTCTTATTTTACTGATTAATTCTGGGTCTTCTAACTGGTTTCTTTCTGTGCTTATTCTTAACTTCTCCTTCACCTCATTGAATCCACTTTGTGAACAGAGAGTCCAACCTCAGGTTTGCTAAACCACCCAACACTTTGCTTTTTCTTTGCTAAAATCAGTGAAAATCTTAATATTTGAGCATCTTGCCTATTTGAGCTCAATATTTTCTCCTTCACATCATTGAATCTGCTTTGTGAACAGAGAATCCAACCTCAAGTTTGCTAAACCACCCAACATTTTGCTTTTTCTTTGCTAAAATCCGTGAAAATTTTAATATTTGAGCATCTTGCCTATTTGAGCTCAGTATTTTCTCCTTCACCTCATTGAATCTGCTTTGTGAACAGAGAATCCAACCTCAAGTTTGTTAAACCACCCAACACTGCTTTTTCTTTGCTAAAATCAGTGAAAATTTTAATATTTGAGCATCTTGCCTATTTGAGCTCAGTATTTTCTCCTTTACCTCATTGAATCCACTTTTTCAACAGAGAATCCAACCTCAAGTTTGCTGAACCACCCAACACTGCTTTTTCTTTGCTAAAATCAGTGAAAATCTTAATATTTGAGCTCAGTATTTTGGGGTGACCTTGCCACTTGTTTGTGCTCCCTCAGATGTGGTGGAGAGGATCAGCAGATGTGCTGTGCCAGGAAATAAACAGGAGGATGATCTCTGTAAAGGTGCATGAAGTTGGGTTCATTTTTACCTGGTTTTGTAGGCAGTGAGGCCTTGAAATAGAGAAAATATTTAACACTGTGATTAAAATCCACAATTCCTCAGGACTGCCTTGCCACTCCAGAAAAATAGACTGTTTCTGGCAAGATTTTACATATTGGTAAATCCATTAATGTGGATTTCCACATATTGGAACTCACCTATTAGTGTGAGTTCTGACTTGCTGTTAATGCCCCTCACTAGATCCACAAGTTGAGTTGAATATCAAACTGATTTTATCTCATGTAGGTATGGAATAATGGCTTACATATATTATATTAGCTTATAAAATATAAAATAAATTAAAACACCCCACCAAATATATTTGCTAGGTTTGGTACTTTCCAGTAATGCAGAGGCTTTGTGCTGGTTTGGAATAAAAGTGGGAATCAGGCCCTTTGAAATATTTCAGTTACTGAAGTTTAGCAGGAGATCTGAAAGGCTGCAGATGTCCATTGTAATTCCATTTACAGCTTCACTTTAGGTGAGTTCCAGATGTGCATGGGAGGCTCTGAGTTAGGCCCTTAAAGACTGTGTGAAAAAAGCAGGAATTTGGTAATTGATTTATTCTTGTTTCTTAAGTTAGACCTTTCTGAAACTTGCAGCTGTAAAATAATTTTACAGTAATCATTTCACACTGCTGAGTAATTCCTGGAGACTTCCCTGAGTGCAGTGGTGGGTCCATGTGTGGAGTTTCAGGGTATTTCTGGTGCTTAGAAAGGGATGTAAATAAGGCAGGGTTTCTTTCTAGGCTTAAATGTTCCCATCTCTGGAGTTTGCTCCAAAATTCAGTTTTTCAAAATTGCCTTGTTGAGGTCCTGGAATCCCATGGCAGGGACACCTCCCACTGTCCCCAGTGTTCAACCTGGCCTTGGGCACTGCCAGGGATCCAGGGATGGAATTCCATCCCAGCCCTGCCCACCCTGCCAGGGAGGAAATTCTTCCGAATTATCTGATGTAAACCTGTAATTTTTCAGTGTGCAGCCATTCCCTGTGTGCTGTCCCTGCATCCCCTGGCAATTGTCTCTCTCCAGCTTTCCTGGGGCTCCTGCAGGCCCTGCAAGGCCACCCTGAGCTCAGCCCAAAGCTTCTCCTGTGCAGGTGAACAATGCCAGCTGTGCCAGCCTTTCCTCCCAGCACAGGAATATCCTGAAACTCACCCAGTGCCACCCCTGCCATGGCAGGGACACCTCCCACTGTCCCCAGTGTCCAACCTGGCCTTGGGCACTGCCAGGGATCCAGGGGCATCCCCACCCTGCCAGGGAAGGATTTTTCCCCAATCTCCCACCCAGCCCTGCCCTCTGGCACTGGAGCCATTCCCTGTGTCCTGGCACTGCCAAAGGGACAGGGACTGAGGCACAATCCAGGTCTCCAAGGGATTTTCCCAAGTTCCCAGGACAATGCACCAGGCCAGGAATGGGATGGGCCAAACCCACAACAGCCCTGGCACGAGGTTTGCCTGGTGTGAGGATTGGGCAAAGGATGGGAAAAGTGCTCAGAGGGGAGAAGGAATCCCAGGTTCAGACAGAAAAGCAGCCAGAGAATCCCAGAATCCCAGAATGGTTTGGGTTGGGAGGGGTTTTAGAGATCACCCAGTGCCACCCCTGCCATGGCAGGGACACCTCCCACTGTCCCAGTGTCCAACCTGGCCCTGGGCACTGCCAGGGATCCAGAGGCTCCACAGCTGCTCTGGGCAAGCTGGGATGGTGAAGGGAAACTTTAATCCCAGCATTAAGATAATTATAATAAATAAATAGCTGGGAAAAAAATACAAGTTTGTCTTGGATGCTTTAATTTAGACCAGTTTGTGATGATCTTGTGGTTTGTCATTGGTGAGCCTCAGAATTATGGCTCACCTTTAATGTCCCTGGGCAGGTGTTTGATGAGAGCATGAAACTTTTAAATCCTGCAAAGGAGAAGGGGCACAGCCCAGGATCTGGAGGTGAGCAGAGCAGTGTTTGGCCCATAGCTGTCACTGCAGTTTTTGGGTGATGCTGTTGGGGTTTTTTCCTCTCTTCCCACCCCAGGGTTTCCCAGTTCAGTTCCAGCTGAGCCTCTCCTGCTCTGCCATGTGCAGCTGTGCTCAGAGGAGGTTCCTCAGAATTATTGCTCACCTTTAATGTCCCTGGGCAGGTGTTTGATAAGAGCATGAAACTTTTAAATCCTGCAAAGGAAGAGGGGCACAGCCCAGGATCTGGGGGTGAGCAGAGCAATGTTTGGCCCATAGCTGTTATTGCAGTTTCTGGGTGATGCTGTTGAGGTGTTTTCCTCTCTCCCCACCCCAGGATTTCCCAGTTCAGTTCCAGCTGAGCCTGTCCTGCTCTGCCATGTGCAGCTGTGCTCAGAGGAGGTTCCTCAGAATTATTGCTCACCTTGAATGTCCCTGGGCAGGTGTTTGATGAGAGCATGAAACTTTTAAATCCTGCAAAGGAGAAGGGGCACAGCCCAGGATCTGGAGGTGAGCAGAGCAGTGTTTGGCCCATAGCTGTTATTGCAGTTTTTGGGTGATGCTGTTGGGGTGTTTTCCTCTCTTCCCCCCCAGGGTTTCCCAGTTCAGTTCCAGCTGAGCCTCTCCTGCTCTGCCATGTGCAGCTGTGCTCAGAGGAGGTTCCTCAGAATTATTGCTCACCTTGAATGTCCCTGGGCAGGTGTTTGATGAGAGCATGAAACTTTTAAATCCTGCAAAGGAAGAGGGGCACAGCCCAGGATCTGGGGATGAGCAGAGCAGTGTTTGGCCCATAGCTGTTATTGCAGTTTCTGGATGATGCTGTTGGGGTGTTTTCCTCTCTTCCCCCCCAGGGTTTCCCAGTTCAGTTCCAGCTGAGCCTCTCCTGCTCTGCCATGTGCAGCTGTGCTCAGAGGAGGTTTCAGAGCACCAGCTCCAGCCTGAAGGAGCTGTTCCTGTCGGCACATGGAGAATTCCCATCCCCTGGAGCAGCTCCCATCTCTGCTGCCTCCCTGCCCTGCTGGGCAGGATTCCTGGCGTGTGCTGGACCCAGGGTGCTCAGCTGCTGCTTCCATCCTTCCTCAGCTCTTAATTCCACTGGTGTCCTTAAATCCTTTTTCTTTCTCTTTGGACTTATGATGTCTCAGGAGAAAATTGCTTTTTTCCTCTTCTTGTCAAAGCAAAAAACCCCAGGGTTGTTCTACCTTTTGTTATATATACATAATATATAAATATATAAATAGAAATATAACTTCTTTTTTCCTGACCTGCAGCTGCAGGAATATTCCTTTGCTTCTTTCTGCCTTACAAAACCTGGGAGAATTTTGTGTTGCTTTCCTTCAACAGTTCAGCTTTTCTTCCATCTTCAGAGAAATTTTATCTGTAAAGTTGTTCTTGTCCTCTGGCTTGGGCTGACTTCGTGGACTTGAGGAGTCTTCATGATTTCTCTTGTGAGGAAAAGAGATTTTCCTCAGAAAAAAAAAAAAAGAGGCTGTTTCACACCCAAATCAATGGGTCAGTTTTCAAGTTAGGATTCTGCACCTTCAGCTTAAATTCTGTGTTCAGCTTTGTTTTCCAACAAAGATTGTGGTAGCAAAAGGCCCCAGGCAACGACTGTTTGGATCCTGAGAAAAGCACAAAGTAGTTGTTGTGTTTTTTTCTTTGTTTGGTGTTTTCTTTTATGTCTGGAGGCATGTGGAGCTCCAGGGGAAGGCAAGAAGCACAACTTCATTTTTTCTTGGGAGAAATCCAGGCTCTATAGGCTGCCATCCAAATGCAAAAATTCTGACACTTCTGTGCTCAGAAAAGTGCCACCAAAAGGGAGCCAGCTGAATACTCCACTTCTTCAATAGAAGGCACTTTCCTGAAATAGAATTTGGGAGCTAACTTTGTCTGGAGCAGGGATTTGGGTTCAAAACACTTCCAGATCCGTCTTTGCACTTTTTCAGAGTCTTTCCCTGTGGCTCCAGGTATTTGGGTAAACACTCAGTGCATGTTCAGGCACCTGAGGAATCATTTGTGTCCTGGAATTCCAGGAGTTGTAGCCTGTACAACATGAATGAAAAATCTGCTGCACTGTTTTTTTTCTGGGAAGGGGTTGGTAGAGCAGAAGGGAATTTTTGCTTTCATAGAATCCTGGAATGGTTTGGGTTGGATTTTAAAACTCATCCCATTCCCACCCCTGCCATGGCAGGGACACCTTCCATGATCCCAGCTTGCTCCAGGCCCTGTCCAGCCTGGCCTTGGACACTTCAGGGATGGGACATCACAGCTCCCCTGGACAAGCTGTGCCCCATCCTCATCCTTCCCTACCAATAAATACCCTTTGCACAGGTACAGGTGCTCAGCATTTACAGGTTGGTCACAGTTATTTTGTTGTTTGACTTTGTGTCACACTTTGTCCCGTGGGTGCCAGTTTATCAGCAGTATTTTTTGCCATCAGAAATCCACATTATCCTCCATAACAGATCAGCTCTGTCTTCCCAAGAAGCTGCCCTGCCCCTTTAGGAAGATGTTAATTCCCTCCTGGGTGAGCCTTTGGATCAATTGAGGGAAAAGTGAACAAGTCTGGGTAGCAGCTCCTTAAACAAAGTGATTTGGGCTCCTAATGAATTGTGGGAATTCCATCAAAGAGCAGGTAATTAATTAGGGGCTGCACCTCTGGATGAATGGCACCTCTGACTGAGGCCTGGCTTTCCCCATTCACAGCCAGGAGCTGATCAGGTTTGGAGAACAGGAAATACCTCAGGAGGTGTTTGGAAGCCTCTGGACAAGGTGCTCCATGAGAAGCATTGCTGTGCTCAGCTCTGGAGAGCCAGGGGCTCTTTCCTCAGCCCTTTCTGGGGTCCTGAGCACAGTTCCAAGGGAAGGGACAAGCCCAGGACATTGCAGGTGTCACTGTGTGCTGAGGTGGCTCTGGCCCTCAGGAGTGAAATGCTGTGAGCTGGGAACACGAAGTGACCCTGGTGTGTCACCTTCCCAGGGGACAGGAGCTCTGCTCACAGGGAACAGGGACAGGACAAGAGGAAAAGGCCTCAGGCTGTGCCAGGGGAGGCTTGGGTTGGACAGCAGGAGGAATTTCTTGAAAGGGTTGTCAGATATTGGTGTTCCAGCTCATCCAGTCCCAGCCCCACCAGTGTTACCCCAAACCCTGTCCCCAAGGGCCACATCCAGGCTCCTCCTGAGCACTCCCAGAGACTCCAAACTGAGCAGCTCATCCCAAGGCCTGACCACTCCTGCATGGGAAGTTTTTCCTGATATCCACTCAGAGCCTCCCCTGGCAGCATCATTTCATCCTTGGTGATGTTCTGAAACATTGAAGTGTTGGCTAAAGGGGCTCAGTGCCATGACTTCTGAGGGCTCTGCCACACTCTCCTCTCACAAATGGTGGCAAAGACAATTTTCCACCTCTGTGCACTCCCTTCTGTTTGCAGAGATGTTGGGAAATCTCCCCCTCTGTGGGGCAGAAAAAGAAGGGAAGCCCTCTCTGCTCAGACACAGTTGGGCTCTCTGGAGCTGCAGAGATATCCCAGCAATCCCCCACATTCCCAAAGAAGTCTTGAGGAGCTGTGTGAGCTCCAGTGACATTTGGAAGCTGTTCTGTGCCCTCCTGGCCAGCAGGCCAGAGGACAGCACCGAGCTGCTTCCAGCAGCTTTGGCAGAGCCCAGCCTCGAGTGTCACCTCTGCTTGGCAGAGCAGCTGGTGCTGCAGAGCAGGAGCAGCAGCCTGGGGCTTCTCCTGCCCCAGGACCCTGCCTGGGGCTCCTCCTGCTCCTCCTGCCCCAGGACCCTGCCTGGGGCTTCTCCTGCTCCTCCTGCCCCAGGACCCTGCCTGGGGCTTCTCCTGCTCCAGGACCCTGCTTGGGGCTTCTCCTGCTCCAGGATCCTGCATGGGGCTTCTGCCCCAGGACCCTGCTTGGGGCTCCTCCTGCTCCAGGACCCTGCCTGGGGCTTCTGCTGCTCCAGGACCCTGCTTGGGCCTTCTCCTGCTCCTCCTGCCCCAGGACCCTGCCTGGGGCTTCTCCTGCTCCAGGACCCTGCTTGGGGCTTCTCCTGCTCCTCCTGCACCAGGACCCTGCTTGGGGCTTCTCCTGCTTCTCCTGCACCAGGACCCTGCTTGGGGCTTCTCCTGCTCCTCCTGCTCCTCCTGCTCCAGGACCCTGCCTGGGGCTTCTCCTGCTCCAGGACCCTGCCTGGGGCTTCTCCTGCTCCAGGACCCTGCCTGGGGCTTCTCCTGCTCCAGGACCCTGCCTGGGGCTTCTCCTGCTCCTCCTGCTCCAGGACCCTGCCTGGGGCTCCTCCTGCTCCAGGACCCTGCTTGGGGCTTCTCCTGCTCCTCCTGCTCCAGGACCCTGCTTGGGCCTTCTCCTGCTCCAGGACCCTGCCTGGGGCTTCTCCTGCTCCAGGACCCTGCTTGGGGCTTCTCCTGCTCCAGGACCCTGCTTGGGGCTTCTCCTGCTCCTCCTGCCCCAGGACCCTGCCTGGGGCTTCTCCTGCCCCAGGACCCTGCCTGGGGCTTCTCCTGTCCCAGGACCCTGCTTGGGGCTTCTCCTGCTCCTGCTCCAGGACCCTGCTTGGGCCTTCTCCTGCTCCTCCTGCCCCAGGACCCTGCTTGGGGCTCCTCCTGCTTCTCCTGCTCCAGGACCCTGCTTGGGGCTTCTCCTGCCCTCCTGCACCAGGGCCCTGCTTTCTGCAGTGCTTTTGGAGCATGAGAAACAATATTGTTTTTTGTTCCTGGAAAGGCTTTCACCTCTTCCGTGGTCTTGGTGAAAAGCTGGGCTCCATGGCAGTGATGAGAATAATGAGTCACTTGGCTCTTGTTTTCTGCAAACGTCTCTGAGGTGGCAGATCCTGGGCTTGTTTTGAACTTTCTGCTCCAAATTCATGGAATCATAGAATGGTTTGGGTTGGGAGGGACCTTAAAGCTCATCCAGTGCCACCCCTGCCATGGCAGGGACAGCTCCCACTGTCCCAGGCTGCTCCAGCCCCAGTGTCCAACCTGGCCTTGGGCACTGCCAGGGATCCAGGGGCAGCCACAGCTGCTCTGGGCACCCTCAAGTCCCGTTACCCTGAGCACTGTTTGATAACTGCCCTCAGTGATGTCCTGCTGGGACAGGGACATTTCTTTGGGGTGGCATTTCTTTGGGGTGGCATTTCTTTGGGGTGACATGGCTTTGGGGTGACATTTCTTTGGGGTGACATGTCTTTGGACTAACATTTCTTTGGGGTGACATGTCTTTAGGGTGACATGGCTTTGGGGTGACATGGCTTTGGGGTGACATTTCTTTGGGGTGACATGGCTTTGGGGTGACATTTCTTTGGGGTGACATGTCTTTGGGGTGACATGGCTTTGGGGTAACATGTCTTTGGGGTGGCATTTCTTTGGGGTGACATGGCTTTGGGGTGCCATTTCTTTGGGGTAACATGGCTTTGGGGTGACATGTCTTTGGGGTGGCATTTCTTTGGGGTTATACTTCTTTGGACTAACGTTTCTCTGAGGTGGCATTTCTTTGGGGTAACATGTCTTTGGACTAACGTTTCTTTGGGGTAACATGTCTTTGGGGTGACATTTCTTTGGGGTAACATGGCTTTGGGGTGACATTTCTTTGGGGTAACATGTCTTTGGGGTGACATTTCTTTGCATCCCTTCTCAATGATCTCAGCCTGGCACAGCCCATGCTCCAGTGAGTTTTCACTCATGGCAGGAGGGCATTTCCAACTTCTTCCCTTTTCTTCCCTCTTCTTTCCCCCCTCTGCCAGGGAGGATTCAGGCTGTTCCCAGCTCCTCCTCACGTGTGTTTGCAGAGTCCTGCCTGTGCCATGCATGGAGCTGTGTTCTGTTCCTTAAAACCTCAGTGCTGGGGCTTTGAAGCTCACTGATACCTCAACTTTTACATGAAGAGTTTGTGTGTTGTTATTTCACTTTTCCTGACTTGCAGTGACTTCACCCTTGGTGACATGACCTTGTAGGAGGCCGTGGTTCCTTTGCATTGCAGGACAGTCGTGTCTGGTGCCTGTAAATGTGATTTTCACTGTGTCCTCAGGAGCTGGGAGCATTCCCTGACCAGACCAGGGCACACTTTGTTTGAATTAAAAGCCTTTAGGGGTTAGAACTTCATGAACATTTCTGCTGTGAACAGAACTTCAGGTGACCTTTTCCCAGAACAGTGATTGGCTGAACCTTGAAGATTTCCTTTAGATCCTGTAAATAATTTCCATCATCACCTTTCCTTGGGAACATCCAACTCTCTTTCCTCAGGTGGAATGGTTCCTCTGCACCTCTCTGGAGGTGAGGAAACCCAACCCAGCACCAAACCATGGCAGATTGTCCAGTCAGCTTTTCCTTGGTGTGGTTCACAGATCCTTCAGGAAGTGCTGGGATGATTCCATCCCTCCTGCACCCCTTGGAGGCCACCTGCTTGTTTGGGTGGCCACCTGGATGGTGCAGGTGACAGCAGCTGTCAGGAGCTTGTTGTGGGCATTGACCTTCCAGAAGAACCAGAGGCTGATGAAGGAGAGGCTCAGATGTTCCACTCTGTCCCTGGTGTCCCTGCAGGGCACAGGTGGCACTGCTTGCCAAGGAGGCACCCAGTGATGGCAGCTGGGAGGTTTGGGAACTGGGAATCAGATTTGTGGGGCAGATCAGCTAAAGGGAAGCAGGGTTAGGTGGGATATCCCAGGAATTGTTCCCTGGGAGGGCTGGGATGGAATTCCATCCCTGGATCCCTGGCAGTGCCCAGGTTGGACACTGGGACAGTGGGAGGTGTCCCTGCCATGGCAGGGGTGGCACTGGGTGGGCTTTGAGATCCCTCCCAACCCAAACCACTCTAGGATTCTCCAAGATGCAGACAAAATTATTTTTGTTTAATGTATTTTTATTAAAATTTATTTTTATTAAATTTGCACAACTCTGGTACTTGGGCAGTGTTGCTCTCATCGTTGTTATTAGTGTGAACAAACCCCCAATTTTCACAGTCAGCTTTAATCCCTACTCCTTATTTTATGCTAGAAACAGTAAACCTTAGAAGCAAAAAAAAGCAAGTTACACTTAAAAAGTAATTGCAATATCCTAAAGGAATAATTATATTTTTTGTTTGTTTTGCTGTTATGTTTTAAATATTTTTGGGGTTGAAATTTGTGTTACTTGAGAGAAATCAATGCAGTTTTCAGTGAGCCCCACTTTGGGCTCATGTTGTTTGTTTTAGTGAAGTTTGGCATCCCCAGGTTTTGGTGGTTTCCAGATCCAACCACACTTAAGGTTTTCTTCTCCTTAAAAGCTGCTACTTCAAGGTGAGACAAATCAAAAGAAATGCTTCAAGTTAGAAGTGTGTGTACTAAATACAGGAATTATTACAAAGGCAGGAAATTGGGCTTTCAGATGAGTGCTTGGAATTGTGAGCTTTGACTTGTCAACCCCCAAATAAATCCTGCCTGGATTTATTTCTGATTTTTTAAAATTTATTTTCTGTGATGAGCACTAAACTGGACATGGAAATATTGAAACTTTTTACTGGGGAATGATTTATTTTTTAGTGATTCAGATTCCTGCTGTAAAATGCAGGTGTCAGAATATCAGTTACCAAATCATGGAGGGAGCAGCAGAAAAATGGTTGAGGTGCAGTTCACGACCTGTGAGGATTTTATGGAATAGTTCTGGTGCTTCCAGGCAACTTTGGAGTGAGGAAAAACCCTGGAATGTTGTTATTTTATGAACTGTGATATGGATTTATAAGGACAGCGTGCCTAAGAGTTTTAAAGTGTTCAGGTTTTTAGGAACTCCATCAGAATTTGTGTTATTAATACAGAATATTCTGGGTTTTAGGAACTCTGTCAGAATTTGTGTTATTAATACAAAATATTCTGGTTTGTAGGAACTCCATCAGAATTTGTATTACTGATACAAAATATTCTGGTTTTTAGGAACTCCATCAGAATTTGTGTTATTAATACAAAATATTCTGGTTTTTAGGAACTCCATCAGAATTTGTGTTATTGATACAAAATATTCTGGGTTTTAGGAACTCCATCAGAATTTGTGTTATTAATACAAAATATTCTGTGTTTTAGGAACTCTGTCAGAATTTGTGTTATTAATACAGAATATTCTGGGTTTTAGGAACTCCATCAGAATTTGTGTTATTAATACAAAATATTCTGGGTTTTAGGAACTCTGTCAGAATTTGTATTACTAATACAAAATATTCTGGTTTTTAGGAACTCCGTCAGAATTTGTGTTATTAATACAGAATATTCTGGGTTTTAGGAACTCTGTCAGAATTTGTATTACTAATACAAAATATTCTGGTTTGTAGGAACTCTGTCAGAATTTGTGTTATTAATACAAAATATTCTGGTTTTTAGGAACTCTGTCAGTATTTGTGTTATTAATACAGATTATTCTGCTTTTTAGGCACTCCATCAGTATTTGTGTTATTAATACAAAATATTCTGGTTTTTAGGAACTCCATCAGAATTTGTATTACTAATACAAAATATTCTGGGTTTTAGGAACTCCATCAGAATTTGTGTTATTGATACAAAATATTCTGGTTTTTAGGAACTCTGTCAGAATTTGTGTTATTAATACAGAATATTCTGGGTTTTAGGCACTCCATCAGTATTTGTGTTATTAATACAGAATATTCTGCTTTTTAGGCACTCCATCAGTATTTGTGTTATTAATACAAAATATTCTGGGTTTTAGGAACTCCATCAGAATTTGTATTACTAATACAAAATATTCTGGGTTTTAGGAACTCTGTCAGAATTTGTGTTATTAATACAAAATATTCTGGTTTTTAGGAACTCCATCAGAATTTGTGTTATTAATACAGAATATTCTGGTTTTTAGGAACTCTGTCAGAATTTGTGTTATTAATACAAAATATTCTGGTTTGTAGGAACTCTGTCAGAATTTGTGTTATTAATACAGAATATTCTGGGTTTTAGGAACTCCATCAGAATTTGTGTTATTAATACAGAATATTCTGGTTTTAGGAACTCTGTCAGAATTAATACAGAGAATCAAAGCAGTGCAATGTCTTCAAATGCAACAGAACTGCTCTGTAGCTGAAATTTAAGTGCTATAAATTCTCTTGGAGTGACATGAATTACTTCAAAATCATCATGAAATCAGCCAGCGAGGGAATTCCCTGGAATCATCACACCAGCAGCTTCCCATATCGAGGTGGAATTTTTAATGGTGGATATTTTTGTAGTTCAGTTTTCATCACTTGAAAGCCTCTGGGTGTGTGTTTTAGAGATGTGTGATAGGTTAACAGCAATCTCAAATCCAATCCCAAAAATCCCAAACTCTGCAGCCAGTTTGGGATTAGTAAGGAGAAAAGATTTTTCATCTCCATAGGCTGTGCAAATGCTGCAAGTGAAGGAGGGGACAGCCCAAATTCTCAAAATACACACTTGCCCACGTGCCAAGTTGTTTTATTTTTACAGTGGTTTTATTTTAAAATTGTCATCGACCGTGTTAGATGAATCCACCTTTATTATGGGACACCAGAGCTGGGTGGATGTCACCCATGAAACAGTTGGGAAATACATGGGATTATTGAACGCAGTTAAAAGATTCTGCACCAGTTCCTACCCCTCCTGCCTGTGTTCAAACTACAAAAGTACTTTGAGATCCTCCCCCTCTCCTCCCTGAAAGCTGTCTCTTGGTCAGGTATTGAATATTTATATCATGTGAGACTCTTGCACATGATGTATTCATGCCTTGTTAGCACTTACATTCATGCTTTGGCATGCTGGCTGTACATTGATATGGGAGATGCTTCCCATTTTGCTCTACCAACTGTTTAAATATATCTTGCCTCAGTAACTACAAATGGGAAATAGAATAATTCAAGTTATTTCCTTGATGGGTTTGATGCGTAGCAAAAGATTTCTTTTAATTTTTTAAAAAATTATATATCTGTTGTACAAAAGGAGAGCTTTAAAAAACGATGCTGATATTTATGCTAACTTGATGTTCAGCTGGAAATGTTGGGTATTGATTTGGGATAAAATATTGGGTGTTTTTCACCTCTCGTGCTGCCACGCTGCAGGTAATTTATTCCATCTCTAATTAGTTTGTGCTACAAACTGCAAATTGTGAGTATGTTCTTGGAGGTGGGGGAAGGAGAGGTGCTGCACCAACACCGGAGCTCTCAGTGAAGTGCTGATAAAGTCTGAAACAGCCCAGCACAGGATTAGTGCTGAAAGTGCCAGCCCAGCCTGGATTGCTGGGGAAATCCTGTAAGCCCTGCTCAGGTAACACTGCTGCTGCTGCTGCTGCATTTGAGCACAAAATAATGCAATAAACGCTGCAATAAATGCAATAAACGCTGCAATAAATGCAATAAATTCATGCTGCAAAGTGCCAGCCCAGCTGGATTGCTGGGGAAATCTTGTAAGCCCTGCTCAGGTACACTGCTGCTGCATTTGAGCACAAAATAAATGCAATAAACGCTGCAATAAATGCAATAAATTAATGCTGCAAAGTGCCAGCCCAGCTGATTGCTGGGGAAATCCTGTAAGCCCTGCCAGGTAACACTGCTGCTGCATTTGAGCACAAAATAAATGCAATAACTGCAATAAACGCTGCAATAAAATGCAATAAATCATGCTGCAAAGTGCCAGCCCAGCCCGGATTGCTGGGGGAAATCCTGTAAGCCCTGCTCAGGTACACCTGCTGCTGCTGCTGCTGCATTGACAGCACAAATAAATGCAATAAATGCTGCAATAAATGCAATAAATTAGTGCTGCAAAGTGCCAGCGCCAGCCTGATTGCTGGGGAAATCCTGTAAGCCCTGCTCAGGTAACACTGCTGCTGCATTGAGCACAAATAAATGCAACAAACAGCGCTGCAATAAATGCAATAAATTAATGCTGAACAGTGCCAGCCCAGCCGGATTGCTGGGGAAATCCTGTAAGCCCTGCTCAGGTAACACTGCTGCTGCTGCTGCAGATAAACACAAATAAATGCAATAAACGCTGCAATAAATGCAATGAATTAATGCTGCAAATGCCAGCCCAGCCTGGATTGCTGGGGAAATCCTGTAAGCCCTCTCTCAGGTAACACTGCTGATGCTGCATGTGAGCACAAAATAAATGCAATAATGCTGCAATAAATGCAATAAATTAGTGCTGCAAAGTGCCAGCCCAGCCTGGATTGCTGGGGAAATCCTGTAAGCCCTGCTCAGGTAACACTGCTGCTGCTGCTGCATTTGAGCACAAAATAAAATGCAATAAACGTTGCAATAAATGCAACAAATTAGTGCTGCAAAGTGCCAGCCAGCCCAGATTGCTGGGAAATCCTGTAAGCCCTGCTCAGGTAACACAGCTTGCTATATATATGCAATAAATAAAATATTTATTAAAAATAAATGCAATATAAAGCTGCAATAAATGCAATAAATTAATGCAAAGTGCCAGCCCAGCCCGGATTGCTGGGGGAAATCCTGTAAGCCCTGCTCAGGTAAACTGCTGCTGCTGCTGCATTGAGCACAAAATAAATGCAATAAACGCTGCAATAAATGCAATAAATTAGAGCTGAAAGTGCCAGCCCAGCCTGGATTGCTGGGGAAATCCTGTAAGCCCATGGTCAGTGCAATGCTGCAGCTGCTGCTGCATTTGAGCACAAAATAAATGCAATAAATTCTGCAATAAATGCAATAATTAATGCTGCAAATGCCAGCCCAGCCTGATTGCTGGGGAAATCCTGTAAGCCCTGCTCAGGTAGCACTGCTGCTGCAGTAAACACAAAATAAATGCAATAAACGCTGCAATAAATGCAATAAATTAATGCTGCAAATGCCAGCCCAGCCTGATTGCTGGGGAAATCCTGTAAGCCCCTGCTCAGGTAACACTGCTGCTGCTGCTGCATTTGAGCACAAATAAATGCAATAAATGCTGCAATAATGCAATAAATTCATGCTGCAAAGTGCCAGCCCAGCCAGATTGGTGGGGAAATCGTGTAAGCCCTGCTCAGGTAGCACTGCTGCTGCATTTGAGCACAAAATAAATGCAAACAAACGCTGCAATAAATGCAACAAATTAATGCTGCAAAGTGCCAGCCCAGCCCGGATTGCTGGGGAAATCCTGTAAGCCCCTGGTCAGGCAATGCTGCAGCTGCTGCTGCAGGGGCTGTGAGATGGGCACAAAATAAATGCAATAAAGCAATAAATGGGTTCCAAAGGCTGCCAGGAGATAAGGAATGGGCAGCAGTGATTTTTGGGGTGTGCAGTGCACACACACTGTGGAGTCCTGGTGGTTTAGGGCACGTGGGAAGAGATTTCAGTAGTTTCACTACTGCTGAAATGTCCAAAATGAAGTTTGAATGAGGGAGATTTCAGGAGCTTCTCTGAGGGAGTTGTTGGGTTCCAGGGCATGGAAGTGGAAATTTCAGTAGTTTCACTGCTGCTGAAATGTCCAAAATGAAGTTGTTGAATGAGGGAGATTTCAGGAGCTCTGCTGAGGGAGTTGTGCTGGTGTTTTAGGGCATGGAGGGAAATACTTCAGTAGTTCCACTACTATTAAAATGTCCAAATCAAGTTGTTGAATGAAGGAGATTTCAGGAACTACTCATCAGTGAGGAGGTTGCTGGTGGTTTAGGACACGAGGGGGATTTCAGGAACTTCACTGTAGAGTTTCTGGTGTTCCAGGGCGTGTAGGGAGAGATTTCAGTAGTTTGACTACTACCGAAATGTCCAAAATGAAGTTGTTCAGTGAGGAGAGATTAGGAGCTCACTGTGACAGTTTCTGGTGTTTAAGGACATGGAAGGAGATATTTTAGTAGTTTCTTTACTGCTGAAATGTCCAAAATGAAGTTGTTGAATGAGGCAGAGATTTCAGGAGCTTCACTGAGGGAGCTCCTGGTGGTTTAGGGCATTATAGGGAGAGATTTCAGGAGTTTCACTGAGAAGCTGCTGGTGTTCCAGGGCATGGAAGGAGATATTTCAGTCGTTTCATAACTGCTAAGGTGTCCAAAATGAAGTTGTTGAATCAGGGAGAGATTTCAGAGCTTCACTCTGAAATCTGAGGGAGTTGCTGGTGTTTTGGGGGCATACGGGGAGAGATTTCAGGGGCTTCACTGAGGAGTTTCTGGCGTTGGGGCATGGAAGGAATACTTCAGTAGTTTTAGTACTGCTGAAATGTCCAAAATGAAGTTGTTGAATGAGGAGCCGCTAAAACTCTAAGTTCTGTTGGAGCTGTCGCATTTT
>CM019902.1:114330622-114359542 GCA_009764595.1 Geothlypis trichas | reverse complement strand
TTCTTTGGGGTGACTTCTTTGGACTAAGCGTTTCTTTGGGTGGCATTTCTTTGGGGTCCATTTCTTTGGACTAAGTTTCTTTGGGGTAACTTCTTTGGGGTACATTTCTTTGGGGTAACATGCTTTGGGTGGCATTTCTTGGGTAACATGTCTTTGAGGGTGACATTTCTTTGCATCCCTTCTCAATGATCTCAGCCTGGCCAGCCCATGCTCCAGTGAGTTTTCACTCTGGCAGGAGGGCATTTCCAACTTCTTCCCTTCTTTCCCTTTTCTTTTCCCCCTCTGCAGGGAGGGTCAGGCTGTTCCAAACTCCTCCTCACAGAGTGTTTGCAGAGTCCTGCCTGTGCCTGCATGGAGCTGTGTTCTGTTCCTTAAACTCAGTGCTGGGCTTTGAAGCTCACTGATACCTCAACTTTTACATGAAGAGTTTGTGTGTTGTTTTATTTACTTTTCCTGACTTGCAGTGACCTCACCCTTGGTGACCTTGTAGGAGGCCGGTTCCTTTGCATTGCGGACAGTCCGTGTCTGGTGCCTGTAATGTGATTTCACTGTGTCCCTCAGGAGCTGGGAGCATTCCCTGACCAGGCCAGGCACACTTTGTTTGAATTTAGGGTTAGAACTTCATGAACATTTCTGCTGTGAACAGAACTTCAGGTGACCTTTTCCCAGAACAGTGATTGGCTGAACCTTGAAGATTTCCTTTAGATCCTGTAAATATTTCCATCATCACCTTTCCTTGGGAACATCCAACTCTCTTTCCTCAGGTGCAATGTTTCCTCTGCACCTCTCTGGAGTGAGGAAACCCAACCCAGCACCAAACCAGGCAGATTGTTCCATCAGCTTTTCCTTGGTGTGGTTCACAGATCCTTCAGGAAGTGCTGGGATGATTCCTTCCCTCCTGCACCCCTTGGAGGCCACCTGCTTTTTGGGTGGCCACATGTGGTGCAGGTGACAGCAGCTGTCAGGAGCTTGTTGTGGCATTGACCTTCCAGAAGAACCAGAGGCTGATGAAGGAGAGGCTCAGATGTTCCACTCTGTCCCTGGTGTCCCTGCAGGGCACAGGTGGCACTGCTTGCCAAGGAGGCACCCAGTGATGGCAGCTGGGAGGTTTGATCTGGAATCAGATTTGTGGGGCAGATCAGCTGAAGGAAGCAGGTTAGGTGGGATATCCCAGGAATTGTTCCCTGGCAGGGCTGGGATGGAATTCCACCCTGGATCCCTGGCAGT
Organism: Geothlypis trichas; assembly: GCA_009764595.1. Classification (NCBI taxonomy): domain Eukaryota; kingdom Metazoa; phylum Chordata; class Aves; order Passeriformes; family Parulidae; genus Geothlypis; species Geothlypis trichas. The sequence continues at coordinate 114,358,315 of CM019902.1, read as the reverse complement.
GCCCAGTTTGGACACTGGGACAGTGGGAGGTTCCCTGCCATGGCAGGTGGCACTGGGTGATCTTTGAGATCCCTCCCAACCCAAACCACTCTAGGATTCCTACCAGATGCAGACAAATTATTTTTGTGTATTTTTTTATTAAAATTTATTTTTATTAATTTGCACAACTCTGATACTTGGGCAGTGTTGCTCTCATCGTTGTTATTAGTGTGAAAAACCCCAATTTTCACAGTCAGCTTTAATCCCTACTCCTTATTTTATGCTAGAAACATAAAGCCTTAGAAGCAAAAAAAAACCAAGTTACACTTAAAAAGTAATTGCATATCCTAAAGGAATAATTAGTTTTGTTTGTTTTGCTGTTATGTTTTAAATATTTTTGGGGTTGAAATTTGTGTTACTTGAGAGAATGAAGCAGTTTTTCAGTGAGCCCCACTTTGGGCTCATATTGTTTATTTTAGTGAAGTTTGGCATCCCCAGGTTTTTGGTGGTTTCCAGATCCAACCACACTTAGGTTTTCTTCTCCTTAAAAGCTGCTACTCTTCAAGGTGAGACAAATCAAAAGAAATGCTTCAAGTTATGAAGTGTGTGTACTAATACAGGATTATTACAAAGGCGAAATTGGGCTTTCAGATGAGTGCTTGGAATTGTGAGCTTTGACTGTCAACCCCCAAATAATCCTGCCTGGATTGATTTTCTGATTTTTAAACATTTATTTTCTGTGATGAGCACTAAACTGGACATGGAAATATTGAAACTTTTTACTGGGGAATGAATTTATTTTTAGTGATCGATTCCTGCTGTAAAATGCAGGTGTCAGAATATCAGTTACCAAATCATGGAGGGAGCGCAGAAAAATGGTTGAGGTAGCAGTTCACGACCTGTGAGGATTTTATGGAATAGTTCTGCGTGCTTCCAGGCAACTTTGGAGTGAGGAAAACCCTGGAATGTTGTTATTTATGAACTGTGATATGGATTTTATAAGACAGCGTGCCTAAGAGTTTTAAAGTGTTCAGGTTTTAGGAACTCCATCAGAATTTGTGTTATTAATACAGAATATTCTGGGTTTTTAGGAACTCTGTCAGAATTTGTGTTATTAATACAAAATATTCTGGTTTGTAGGGAACTCCATCAGAATTTGTATTACTGATACAAAATATTCTGGTTTTTAGGAACTCCATCAGAATTTGGTTATTAATACAAAATATTCTGGTTTTTAGGAACTCCATCAGAATTTGGGTATTGATACAAAATATTCTGGGTTTTAGGAACTCCATCAGAATTTGTGTTTATTATACAAAATATCTGTGTTTTAGGAACTCTGTCAGAAATTTGTGTTATTAATACAGAATATTCTGGGTTTTAGGAACTCCATCAGATTTGTGTTATGAATAGCAAAATATTCTGGGTTTAGGAACTCTGTCAGAATTTGTATACTAATACAAAATATTCTGGTTTTTAGGAACTCCGTCAGAATTTGTGTTATTAATACAGAATATTCTGGGTTTTAGGAACTCTGTCAGAATTTGTATTACTAATACAAAATATTCTGGTTTGTAGGAACTCTGTCAGAATTTGTGTTATTAATACAAAATATTCTGGTTTTTAGGAACTCTGTCAGTATTTGTGTATTAATACAGATTATTCTGCTTTTTAGGCACTCCATCAGTATTTGTGTTATTAATCCAAAATATTCTGGTTTTTTAGGAACTCCATCAGAATTTGTATTACTAATACAAAATATTCTGGGTTTAGGAACTCCATCAGAATTTGTGTTATTGATACAAAATATTCTGGTTTTTAGGAACTCTGTCAGAATTTGTGTTATTAATACAGAATATTCTGGGTTGTAGGCACTCCATCAGTATTTTGTTATTAATACAGAATATTCTGCTTTTTAGGCACTCCATCAGTATTTGTGTTATTAATACAAAATATTCTGGGTTTAGGAACTCCATCAGAAATTTGTATTACTAATACAAAAAGTTCTGGGTTTAGGAACTCTGTCAGAATTTGTGTTATTAATACAAATATTCTGGTTTTTAGGAACTCCATCAGAATTTGTGTTATTAATACAGAATATTCTGGTTTTTAGGAACTCTGTCAGAATTTGTGTTATTAATACAAAATATTCTGGTTTGTAGGAACTCTGTCAGAATTTGTGTTATTAATACAGAATATTCTGGGTTTTAGGAACTCCATCAGAATTTGTGTTATTAATACAGAATATTCTGGTTTTAGGAACTCTGTCAGAATTAATACAGAGAATCAAAGCAGTGCAATGTCTTCAAATGCAACAGAACTGCTCTGTAGCTGAAATTTAAGTGCTATAAATTTCTCTTGGAGTGACATGAATTACTTCAAAATCATCCATGAAATCAGCCAGCGAGGGAATTCCCTGGAATCATCACACCAGCAGCTTCCCCATAATCGAGGTGGAATTTTTAATGGTGGATATTTTTTTGTAGTTCAGTTTTTCACTTGAAAAGCCTCTGGGTGTGTGTTTTAGAGATGTGTGATAGGTTAACAGCAATCTCAAATCCAATCCCAAAATCCCAAACTCTGCAGCCAGTTTGGGATTAGTAAAGGAGAAAAGATTTTCATCTCCATAGGGCTGTGCAAATGCTGCAAGTGGAAGGAGGGGACAGCCCAATTCTCAAAATACACACTTGCCCACGTGCCAAGTTGTTTTTATTTTTACAGTTGGTTTTATTTTAAAATTGTCATCGCCGTGTTAGATGAAATCCACCTTTATTGATGGGAGACACCAGAGCTGGGTGGATGTCACCCAGTGAAACAGTTGGGAAATACATGGGATTATTGAACAGAGTTAAAAAGATTCTGCACCAGTTCCTACCCCTGCCTGTGTTCAAACTACAAAAGTACTTTGAGATCCTCCCCCTCTCTCCTGAAAGCTGTTCTCTTTGGTCAGGTATTGAATAATTTATATCATGTGAGACTCTTGCACATGATGTATTCATGCCTTGTTTAGCACTTACATTCATGCTTTGGCATGCTGGCTGTACAGTGATATGGGAGATGCTTCCCATTTTTGCTCTACAACTGTTTAAATATATCTTGTGCCTCAGTAACTACAAATGGGAAATAGAATAATTCAAGTTATTTCCCTTGATGGGTTTGATGCGTAGCAAAAGATTTCTTTTTAATTTTTTTAAAAAATTATATATCTGTTTGTACAAAAGGAGAGCTTTAAAAAACGATGCTGATATTTATGCTAACTTGATGTTTCAGCTGGAAATGTTGGGTATTGATTTGGGATAAAATATTGGGTGTTTTTCACCTCTCGTGCTGCCACGCTGCAGGTAATTTATTCCATCTCTAATTAGTTTTGTGCTACAAACTGCAAATTGTGAGTAATGTTCTTTGGAGGTGGGGGAAGGAGGAGGTGCTGCACCAACACCAGGAGCTCTCAGTGAAGTGCTGATAAAAGTCTGAAACAGCCCAGCACAGGATTAGTGCTGAAAGTGCCAGCCCAGCCTGGATTGCTGGGGAAATCCTGTAAGCCCTGCTCAGGTAACACTGCTGCTGCTGCTGCTGCATTTGAGCACAAAATAAATGCAATAAACGCTGCAATAAATGCAATAAACGCTGCAATAAATGCAATAAATTCATGCTGCAAAGTGCCAGCCCAGCCTGGATTGCTGGGGAAATCTTGTAAGCCCTGCTCAGGTAACACTGCTGCTGCATTTGAGCACAAAATAAATGCAATAAACGCTGCAATAAATGCAATAAATTAATGCTGCAAAGTGCCAGCCCAGCCTGATTGCTGGGGAAATCCTGTAAGCCCTGCTCAGGTAACACTGCTGCTGCATTTGAGCACAAAATAAATGCAATAACTGCAATAAACGCTGCAATAAATGCAATAAATTCATGCTGCAAAGTGCCAGCCCAGCCCGGATTGCTGGGGAAATCCTGTAAGCCCTGCTCAGGTAACACTGCTGCTGCTGCTGCTGCATTTGAGCACAAAATAAATGCAATAAATGCTGCAATAAATGCAATAAATTAGTGCTGCAAAGTGCCAGCCCAGCCTGATTGCTGGGGAAATCCTGTAAGCCCTGCTCAGGTAACACTGCTGCTGCATTTGAGCACAAAATAAATGCAACAAACGCTGCAATAAATGCAATAAATTAATGCTGAAAGTGCCAGCCCAGCCCGGATTGCTGGGGAAATCCTGTAAGCCCTGCTCAGGTAACACTGCTGCTGCTGCTGCAGATAAACACAAAATAAATGCAATAAACGCTGCAATAAATGCAATGAATTAATGCTGCAAAATGCCAGCCCAGCCTGGATTGCTGGGGAAATCCTGTAAGCCCCTGCTCAGGTAACACTGCTGCTGCTGCATGTGAGCACAAAATAAATGCAATAAATGCTGCAATAAATGCAATAAATTAGTGCTGCAAAGTGCCAGCCCAGCCTGGATTGCTGGGGAAATCCTGTAAGCCCCTGCTCAGGTAACACTGCTGCTGCTGCTGCATTTGAGCACAAAATAAATGCAATAAACGTTGCAATAAATGCAACGCCAGCCCAGCCCAGATTGCTGGGGAAATCCTGTAAGCCCTGCTCAGGTAACACAGCTGCTGCATATATATATATGCAATAAATAAAATATTTATTAAAAATAAATGCAATAAAAGCTGCAATAAATGCAATAAATTAATGCTGCAAAGTGCCAGCCCAGCCCGGATTGCTGGGGAAATCCTGTAAGCCCTGCTCAGGTAACACTGCTGCTGCTGCTGCATTTGAGCACAAAATAAATGCAATAAACGCTGCAATAAATGCAATAAATTAGAGCTGAAAGTGCCAGCCCAGCCTGGATTGCTGGGGAAATCCTGTAAGCCCATGGTCAGGCAATGCTGCAGCTGCTGCTGCATTTGAGCACAAAATAAATGCAATAAATTCTGCAATAAATGCAATAAATTAATGCTGCAAAGTGCCAGCCCAGCCTGATTGCTGGGGAAATCCTGTAAGCCCTGCTCAGGTAGCACTGCTGCTGCAGATAAACACAAAATAAATGCAATAAACGCTGCAATAAATGCAATAAATTAATGCTGCAAAGTGCCAGCCCAGCCTGATTGCTGGGGAAATCCTGTAAGCCCCTGCTCAGGTAACACTGCTGCTGCTGCTGCATTTGAGCACAAAATAAATGCAATAAATGCTGCAATAAATGCAATAAATTCATGCTGCAAAGTGCCAGCCCAGCCCAGATTGGTGGGGAAATCGTGTAAGCCCTGCTCAGGTAGCACTGCTGCTGCATTTGAGCACAAAATAAATGCAACAAACGCTGCAATAAATGCAACAAATTAATGCTGCAAAGTGCCAGCCCAGCCCGGATTGCTGGGGAAATCCTGTAAGCCCCTGGTCAGGCAATGCTGCAGCTGCTGCTGCAGGGGCTGTGAGATGGGCACAAAATAAATGCAATAAATGCAATAAATGGGTTCCAAAGGCTGCCAGGAGATAAGGAATGGGCAGCAGTGATTTTTGGGGTGTGCAGTGCACACACACTGTGGAGTTCCTGGTGGTTTAGGGCACGTGGGAAGAGATTTCAGTAGTTTCACTACTGCTGAAATGTCCCAAAATGAAGTTGTTGAATGAGGGAGATTTCAGGAGCTTCTCTGAGGGAGTTGTTGGTGTTCCAGGGCATGGAAGTGGAAATTTCAGTAGTTTCACTGCTGCTGAAATGTCCAAAATGAAGTTGTTGAATGAGGGAGATTTCAGGAGCTCTGCTGAGGGAGTTGCTGGTGTTTTAGGGCATGGAGGGAAATACTTCAGTAGTTCCACTACTATTAAAATGTCCAAAATCAAGTTGTTGAATGAAGGAGAGATTTCAGGAACTTCAGTGAGGAGGTTGCTGGTGGTTTAGGACACAGAGGGGGGATTTCAGGAACTTCACTGTGAGAGTTTCTGGTGTTCCAGGGCGTGTAGGGAGAGATTTCAGTAGTTTGACTACTACCGAAATGTCCAAAATGAAGTTGTTCAGTGAGGGAGAGATTTCAGGAGCTTCACTGTGACAGTTTCTGGTGTTTAAGGACATGGAAGGAGATATTTTAGTAGTTTCTTTACTGCTGAAATGTCCAAAATGAAGTTGTTGAATGAGGCAGAGATTTCAGGAGCTTCACTGAGGGAGCTCCTGGTGGTTTAGGGCATATAGGGAGAGATTTCAGGAGTTTCACTGAGACAGCTGCTGGTGTTCCAGGGCATGGAAGGAGATATTTCAGTCGTTTCATAACTGCTAAGGTGTCCAAAATGAAGTTGTTGAATCAGGGAGAGATTTCAGGAGCTTCACTCCTGAAATCTGAGGGAGTTGCTGGTGTTTTGGGGCATACGGGGAGAGATTTCAGGGGCTTCACTGAGGGAGTTTCTGGCGTTTTGGGGCATGGAAGGACATACTTCAGTAGTTTTAGTACTGCTGAAATGTCCAAAATGAAGTTGTTGAATGAGGGAGCCGCTAAAACTCTGAAGTTCTGTTGGAGCTGGCATTTTAAAATCAGTTTCCCGCTGCAGCTCTGCGAAGTTCGGCCTTGCCGGGCCCCTCAGAGCGGCCCTGGCTCTGCCCGCGCCCCTCCTGCCCCAGCCCAGGTTCCGAGCGCGGCCGGGCCCAGGTGCTGTCCCCGCCGTGCCCGGGGGCTCCGGGGGCTCCGTGCCCTGTCCCCCGGCCGGTGGCACCTCGTCCCTGTCCGGTGGCACTTGGCGGAGCCCCGGAGAACAGGAAGCCCCCCCCACCCCCTCGGCAGGTGAGTGACTCGCAGCGGCGCTGGCACATCGCTGCCGGGCTCGGCAAAGTGCAGTAAAACATGCCCGGCATCGCCGCGGCCGCCACGGCGTAGAGAGAGACACAGAGAGAGAGAGAGAGAGAGAGAGGGGGGACAGTGCTGCTGCTGCTGCGGCTGCTGCTGCAGGGACAGCCGGGGGCTTCCAGAGTAAGTCTGTCTGTCTGTCACTCTTTGCATTTCCAGCCGCCGGTTTTCCACAGCCGCATCCCCCCTGCGCGTGGGAAGGGGATCTCCCCAGCAGGAGCGGTGCTGGTCAGTGATGGATTCACGCCGTCACAGGCACAGAGACACCAATATGCTGTCAGATAATATATATATATATATATTATTTTTTTTCCTTTAAAAGAAAAAAAAATCTGCTTATTTCTCCTAGGATGCTCCAGCATCGCTCATGTTCAGTCGTTAGCGGCGGTAGAACGAGCTGAAATTTCATTTGCTTAAAATCTGTCGGGGAGGGGGGGTGAATTATAATTATAATAATAGTAATAAAGGATGTTGTGTCTTTAGGGTTAAACCCAAACCAATGAAACATAAATTCAAAAGGGAAGGACAGGAGTAGCCTGACACAGTAATTTTAGGAGGTGACCTGCCTAAGGAAGGCAGCGACAGGGAACTTTAGAGCTTTTTAAAGCCCCGGCAAGAATTCCAGCCGGGCTCGCTCCCACCCGGCCGACTTGGGGGATCTTTCGCATCCCAACCCCGGAGAAGGCGTCCCGGAGCCGGGCAAGGCGAAATCCTAACGCGGGCGCGCTTATCCGTAAATCCCGTGTATCATGGCTGCGCCGCCCTGCCCTTGCTGTGGGGGTGAAATGTAGAACATGAGCCTGATCCTCGGGAGATGGAGCTAATTTCGCCCTAAACTGGAAAGTGTTAACAGCGCCCGGCGAATGTGACAAAGCTCAATCGCGCTCCTTGTTTATGGAGCCCGCGCCCATTGGCCGCCGCGCGCCAGCTCTGCCCTGGCAACTGCGCGCCCGCATTTGCATAGCGCGCCGCCATTGGTCCGCGCCGCGGCGCTGCGGGCCAATGGCGCGGCGCGGCCCGGGGTGGGCTATGCTAATGAGGCGCTGTTGCTGGGGCGCGCTGCGGCAGCCGGGGATGCGCTGAGGGGAGCGCCGGGATCGGCTTCCCCTCACGCGCGGGGCCTGCGCGCTGCGAGCCGCCCTCACACCGGGCCCGGCCCGGCCGCCCAGCGCTTCGGCTAATTGCTGCTTCCCACCAGCTTCCCCCCCGCTTTTTCTCTATTTATTAAGTTTATTATTTAAATAAAATGTCTTAAAGTAGTCAGCTTCCCGCAGAAAGCAGAACGCCGATACACTCACCTATCAGTCACGATATACCACAGCCCCTTCTCGCTGTCCGAGATCGGGATCTCAATCTGATTTTTCTTTAGAATAATTTGTTTCTGGAACAAACACACTCACCTTTCAAAAATGCTGTATTCACATCCCACCCGACAAAAAAAACTCCACACCAAAAACCAAGCCCCTCCTCAGCTCTAAGTTGAGTCCTGTTTTTTTTTTCTGTCCTAAATATCATTCCTGTCTAAGAATATTGGGGAATCTGAGCTTAAAATATATTCTGCTGCTTAAATCTGCATCTGTATCTGTCCTTTTTTCCTTCCCCTGCCTTCCCAAGCAGCTTTTTCTCCTGTTCAGTCATGGATCACTTTATATCTTCCTCAGTCCTGTTCCCTCTCCCTCCCTCTGTCTTCCTCAGCGTCCAATTCCTGTATTTTCTTCCATAACTGCTCAAATTCTCTCCTTCAAACTCATTAAAACTGACTGTAAGGATAATTAATTGTTTACCTGGGTAAATCCAGCTACATACCCGATTTTTTTCTTCTTTTTTCCCCTTCTCTTTCACATAAATATCAGTATGTATCTGTGGTTTGATACCATCTGGCATTTGCTAGTAATAGTAGGAATTCCTGTCACCAGCAGATTTTTGGTTAAATCGGATTTTTACTGTGGTGGAATTTTAATTTTTTGACTGTTTTCTAAACCCTTCAGGAAACTTCAGGTTCAGCAGAGGGAAATTTGTTTCTCTTGGATAAAGCAAATATTTTCATAGAGAAATGTAGTGATTTCTAGAACCAAAAACTTAGATTTAATGAAATTGTGTGTACTTGGAGTTTGGTTGAAGCCTTCTGAAGAATTAGTTTAGAGGTTCTTTTCTAGCATGTTTAAAGGATAAACATCATGTCAATTTAAACTTTGTGTCCCTAAATTTCTGCTGTATTAGGAGATTACAGTGGTTTATAAGAGTTTTTTCTCCATTTTTACTGAATTTGACTGAATTTTTTGTTTGTATTTGTGGTTTTCACTCAGAACTGAGGGGCAGGTGTGGCTCTTTCAGCAGGGTTAAAGATGCAGAGGTAGCTGGAGTTAAGTAATTACTGGAAAACCTGTGTTTGGAATAATATTCACACTTCAGTCTTTATTTCTGCTTCAAGAGTTGTTATGTTTGTTCGGTCAAAGGTTGGACTTGATGATCTTGGAAGTATTTTCCAGCATTATTGTTTCTGTGAATCTTTGAACTTTCACCATAATCATAAAAAAAGTTTATCTCCATTTCCCCCTCTCCTTTATATTCCCTCTTTTTGATGGCAGGCTTTTCATTCAATTAGAAAAATTATAAACCTTAAAGTAATTGCATAAGATCATAAATTACACATGAATTTGTAGGGGGAGACAAAAAAAGAAGCCTCAAAACCTCAACCTTGACACATTTTCACCAATATCGGTGGGTTTGGATAATTTTTATTTGTCAATTTTAGAATAAAAGTTAGATCTCTCCTTGAAATACAGGTAATTGAACATTCAGCAATAAAGTATTGACTGCTGAGATATTGTTTCACTCACTGATTTGTCATTAAATAAACAAATCCACGCTGGGGTGAATCAGCAGCCAAAGTACTTGAGTTTGCCCAGTGCTCCTGAGCAGCTGGACAGAGTTCCAGTGTGCCAGGAAACTTGGGAAGAACTTGAAGTGTGGTAGAAAAGAGGAAAATAACCCTAATAACTCTGTTGGTGTGTGTGCAGTTATTTCCTCTCTAAATCCTGAGATATCCTCTCTTGGAGGATCACAAAGGTCAACCAGGAGCTTTTTTTACCTAACCTCCAAGCTGCTCCTCTGTAAAACACAGGTTTACCTGCTAGGATGTGCCCCTTGTCTTTGCAAAGTACAAAAATTGAAATTATGGAGCCTTTTGGTGTTTGTCCCATGTCCCAAGGATGTTTTTCTGCAGAGCAGGAGAAAATCCAGAATTCTACAGAAGGAAATGATTGTTTGTGAATTCCGAGGATGCGAAAACAATGAGCACTCTATAGAATATATAAGCAGCCAGGAATAATTTTATTTGGAGCACAGTCTGAAGAGTGGCAAGGGATATTATGTTAAACACAATGAAAATAAAAAGATCTATTGTATGGCCACCTATTCAGCCAGCACTGCTTCCATTCTGCCCCCTAAAACAAACAGGGCATTCATGGAGCTAAACAGAATCATAACTTATTGACACGGAGGCACAGAATTAAAGCTGGGCAAGGATTCTGGGCTTTCCTGATTTCTGGGCACAGTTCTCTTCATTTTAGTGGGTTTTCAGCCCATTCAGTTTCCTCTTTCCTTGGGGAATTCCAGGTGATTTTTACAGGTGCTTGTCCAGGGCAGAAATTTAAAAGCAGAGGTCTCACAGAGCTTAATTGGGGCTTTGAAAGTTCAGAGTGCTTGTGTTTCCTCTAGGTTTTAACTGAGAATTTTGGCAATCTTGGGCTTCTTCTATTAAAAAATAAAAAGTAGTTTCACTTTCACAATATTTTCTCAGTTCTAAGATTCTCCGGAGTGTACTCAAAATCATATTTATAAGTTAATGAAACCCAGATTTATATACTGTGTTGCCAGTGGATTAAATGAGTTTAGAAACTTCTTTCCCTTGTAGTGGGAGAATTACAATCAGCAGCAGCATTCAGCCCTTCTGGTACCAGATTTTTATTTTTGAAGTGGCTTTTCTTTTTCTTTTTTGGTAGATTTTTCCCACAGTGTTTCCCTGTGACAGGTCTGAGCTCCAGTTTTTCTCCAGGAAAGGGAACTGGAGTTTTCTCTGATTGCACAGAAGGCACAGACCACGAGTCCTGCCCAAAGTCCACCTCCTGCTGCAGCTCACCCAGGGATAGAACTGGCCAGGACAGGCTCAGCAGTGTCCCAGCAGTTCCTGGAGCTGCTCCTGGCCTGCTTTTCCTCCAGGCTGGGAAAAGATGGACTTTGGTGTCACCTCCTGAGCCCTGTGACCTCCCTGCAGCTCTGGGGAAGAGCAGGAGCAGGAGCAGGAGGAACCCTGCGGGTTGTTTCTCAGTGTAGGGTTCCATTCTGCTCCCAGGGAAGTTGGCTGAATGGTTATTGTGGGAAAAGATGGAGTTTGGTGTCACCTCCTGAGCCCTGTGACCTCCCTGCAGCTCTGGCCAGTGGGCAGGAGCAGGAGCAGGAGGAACCCTGGGGGTTGTTTCTCAGTTTAGGGTTCCATTCTGCTTCCAGGGAAGTTGGCTGAATGGTTATTGTAGGAGAACTCCTCCAGGCTGGGAAAAGATGGAGTTTGGTGTCACCTCCTGAGCCCTGTGACCTCCCTGCAGCTCTGGCCAGTGGGGAAGAGCAGGAGAAACCCTGGGGGTTGTTTCTCAGTGTAGGGTTCCATTCTGCTCCCAGGGAATTGGCATTTCTGTACAGGGAAGTTGGCTGAATGGTTATTGTGGGAAAAGATGGAGTTTGGTGTCACCTCCTGAGCCCTGTGACCTCCCTGCAGCTCTGGGGAAGAGCAGGAGCAGGAGCAGGAGGAACCCTGGGGGTTGTTTCTCAGTTTAGGGTTCCATTCTGCTCCCAGGGAATTGGCATTTCTGTACAGGAAATGAATGGTTATTGTAGGAGAACTCCTCCAGGCTGGGGAAAGATGGAGTTTGGTGTCACCTCCTGAGCCCTGTGACCTCCCTGCAGCTCTGGGGAAGAGCAGGAGGAACCCTGGGGGTTGTTTCTCAGTGTAGGGTTCCACTCTGCTCCCAGGGAATTGGCATTTCTGTACAGGGAAGTTGGCTGAATGGTTATTGTGGGAAAAGATGGAGTTTGGTGTCACCTCCTGAGCCCTGTGACCTCCCTGCAGCTCTGGGGAAGAGCAGGAGCAGGAGGAACCCTGGGGGTTGTTTCTCAGTGTAGGGTTCCATTCTGCTCCCAGGGAATTGGCATTTCTGTACAGGGAAGTTGGCTGAATGGTTATTGTAGGAGAACTCCTCCAGGCTGGGAAAAGATGGACTTTGGTGTCACCTCCTGAGCCCTGTGACCTCCCTGCAGCTCTGGGGAAGAACAGGAGCAGGAGCAGGAGGAACCCTGGGGGTTGTTTCTCAGTGTAGGGTTCCATTCTGCTCTCAGGGAATTGGCATTTCTGTACAGGGAAGTTGGCTGAATGGTTATTGTAGAACTCGTGAAGCAGCCATTCTCAATAATCCCCCCACAATAATAAAGTTCCTCCAGAGGAGGAACTCTTTGGGATATTTATAACGGGATTGTTCTCCGGGAGCTGCCGCAGGTAATTCCCCTTTGTTCCTGGGTTCTCTCAGCTGTTCCCACTCCGGGCCGAGCAGGGTGAGGTCCCTGCAGCCCCACGGTGTCACTGCAGAGCCCTGCTGGGGACAATGGGCAGGGCCGGGCGGCAGGAGGTCACGCAGAGTTCAGGCCGGGGTTTGCTCACTTAGATTTAATGAAATTGTGCGTACTTGGGAGATGATCGTTCCAAGCCCTGCCGGCCGTCCCCAGGCTGACATTTGGGGCAGAGCTCTGCCGGGCCTGGCTCCTCCTCAGCGAGGTTTGTTTGAGCAGAGAGCCCTCGGATCCAGGGCCTGGCTCTTCCTCAGCGAGGTTTGTTAGAGCAGAGAGCCCTCGGATCCAGGGCCTGGCTGCTCCCCGGCCGTCCCCAGGCTGACATTTGGGGCAGAGCTCTGCCGGGCCGGGCTCCTCCTCAGCGAAGTTTGTTTGAGCAGAGAGCCCTCAGATCCAAGCCCTGGCTGCTCCCCGGCCCAGGCTGACATTTGGGGCAGAGCTCTGCCGGGCCTGGCTCCTCTTCAGCGAGGTTTGTTTGAGCAGAGAGCCCTCGGATCCAGGGTCTGGCTGCCCCTCAGTGAGGTTTATTTGAGCAGAGAGCCCTCAGATCCAGGGCCTGGCTGCTCCCCGGCCCAGGCTGACATTTGGGGCAGAGCTCTGCCGGGCCTGGCTCCTCCTCAGTGAGGTTTGTTTGAGCAGAGAGCCCTCGGATCCAGGGCCGGGCTCCTCCTCAGCGAGGTTTGTTTGAGCAGAGAGCCCTCGGATCCAGGGCCTGGCTCCTCCTCAGTGAGGTTTGTTAGAGCAGAGAGCCCTCGGATCCAGGGCCTGGCTGCCCCTCAGTGAGGTTTGTTTGAGCAGAGAGCCCTCGGATCCAGGGCCTGGCTGCTCCCCGGCCCAGGCTGACATTTGGGGCAGAGCTCTGCCGGGCCTCGCTCCTCCTCAGCGAGGTTTGTTTGAGCAGAGAGCCCTCAGATCCAGGGCCTGGCTCCTCCTCAGCGAGGTTTGTTTGAGCAGAGAGCCCTCGGATCCAGGGCCTGGCTGCCCCTCAGTGAGGTTTGTTAGAGCAGAGATCCCTCGGATCCAGGGCCTGGCTGCCCCTCAGTGAGGTTTGTTAGAGCAGAGAGCCCTCGGATCCAGGGCCTGGCTGCCCCTCAGTGAGGTTTGTTAGAGCAGAGAGCCCTCGGATCCAGGGCCTGGCTGCCCCTCAGCGAGGTTTGTTTGAGCAGAGAGCCCTCAGATCCAGGGCCTGGCTCTTCCTCAGCGAGGTTTGTTACAGCAGAGAGCCCTCAGATCCAGGGCCTGGCTGCCCCTCAGCGAGGTTTGTTGAGCAGAGAGCCCTCGGATCCAGGGCCTGGCTCCTCCTCAGCGAGGTTTGTTGAGCAGAGAGCCCTCGGATCCAGGGCCTGGCTCCTCCTCAGCGAGGTTTGTTTGAGCAGAGAGCCCTCGGATCCGAGGCCTGGCTGCTCCCCGTCTGCTCAGGGTGCGCTGCTTCACCTCAGGTGGGTGTTGGAGCAGTGCTGGATCTGCCTCCCTGCTCCAGACACTCTCCAGTAACTGAGCTGTCACAACGCTCAGGGGTGCTGAGAGATTTTCCAAGCAGAGATATTGAAAAATAAAAGTTGACCAGAACTCTGCAAAATAATGAACTTTGCAAAATAATCTTCTGTGGAGGGAGGGTTGTACAGTTCCTCAGCTAACACAGGATTTTCTTAGAGTGGATGTTGGGTGGCTTTCACATGGTGAAAAACGCCAATCACTTGTTTTGAAAATTTTGAAAGTTTAATAATAATAATAAAATGGTTATGAAAATAGTAATATAACTAGAGTAATAATAATTGGGACAATTTGGATTAGGACAATATGAGACAATAGAAACAAAGAGTTATGGACAGTCCAGGTACCTTTTTCTGGGCAGCACAAGTCCAAAAAAGGACCCACGTTAACAGAGGATTAACCCTTAAAAACAACAGCCTGTTGCATATTCATACACCTCATGCATGATGCAGAAATTCCATTCAAACACAGGATTCTGGCTGGGCAGTGTCAACTTCTTCCTCATAATCCTAACAGCGCCTTTGAGGTGGGAAGAAGTTCATTTCTCCTGATAATGGGGCAATAAATTCCCTTTCTCTGAAAGATTCAGGTGTCCTGTGGCTGCCATCTCACTGTGAGTCCTTTCTTTAAAAATGTATCTCACATAGCATAGGTTTCTATTTTAACATTTTGTTATAACCTAAAACTCTATTTACCACACTACTTAAGAGAATGAATACAACATCACTTTCTAACACAACACATATAATATTTGTTTGAATATTTGGGAAAAGCCAATCATAAAATAGGCATTTTTCACACCCATCACTAACTTAAACACATAAAAAAGCAGCAAGAAGTGCTTGCCTTCACCTGTGGTGTTTTAGCAGGGGTTGGAAACAAAAAGATTTAACTTTTGGACCTGTCCTGCTTGGTCAGAACCGTGCTGGTTCTGTGCTGTGGCCCCACAGCTCCTGAGCTCTGAGTGTGGGGAGCAGAGCACCCTTTGTGGCCAGCGAGACACTTCACACTGGTGTTCTCTGGTGGTGTTTTCAGCAGGTTCTCACTCAGCTGCCAGCACATCCCTGAGAGGGAATGCAGGGAATGGCTGCAATGGCTGAGAAAGGGAGCGAGAGGCAGGGAAACAGTTTGGGTCAAAGCAGTGATCCTAGGAGGGAAAATGTTGGAGAAAAGTTGCAGCAAGGCAGAGAGAATGGCAGATAAATCGTGCAGAGGAAGTTTCACACTTGATTAATCATCTTAATTACCCCTTCCACGGGCAGGGACACTCCCACTATCCCAGGCTGCTCCAAGCTCTGTCCAGCAAGGCCTTGGACACTCCAAACTTGGGGAATTGCTGCATTTCAACTCCTCAATGCTGATGGGACTTTCACTGCTTTTCCCTGCTTCATCTTGCACAGCCATCAGCAGGCAGGGAAGTGTTTTCAGGGTTCTGTTATCAGCAAGATAACTCTTTATCCTGTCATGGAATCAAGATTGCTGCTGCTGCTGCACTGGGGAGATGCTTTGTCAGTCCTGAAGGCAGATTTGCATCACTCACAGGGTCCAAACTGTCACTTTTTGGGGGCTGATTTTTAATTGTGAGGTGAGAAAGTAGGAAGAGATATTAAGGAAGTGTCACTTTTTTAATGCTCTAATGGTTTTTGTCTGACTTTGCCTCCTTTTTTATATTTCACTATGAATACTCCTCAGTAGAACACTAAGGTTTGACAGAGGGACAAAGAGAGTCACAAAGATACTTTGAGAAGGAAAGTAGATCTTTAATGAGCTGGGTGACAGGAATGCAAAGAAACTTTGGAATCACTGTTGGGATTTTCAGGTGCAGTCCCACCCAACAGAGGAGCTACTCCTGATCCAGAGAGAAACCTCAGTTTGTGCTGACTTTTGTGGCACAGAAATATGGAAACCTTGAGGCTGGAGGAGACCTTTGGAGGTTGCCCAGTGCTGTGGCCAGTTGGGTTTTGGCCACAATCCACTGATTCCAATCCAATTTACAATCCACTGATTCCAATCCAATTTACAATCCACTGATTCCAATCCAATTTACAATCCACTGATTTCAGTCCAATTTACAATCCACTGATTTCAATCCAATTTACAATCCACTGATTTTAGTCCAATTTACAATCCACTGATTTCAATCCAGTTTACAATCCACTGATTTCAGTCCAATTTACAATCCACTGATTTCAATCCAATTTACAATCCACTGATTTTAGTCCAATTTACAATCCACTGATTTTAGTCCAATTTACAATCCACTAATTTCAGTCCAATTTACAATCCACTGATTCCAATCCAATTTACAATCCACTGATTTCAGTCCAATTTACAATCCACTGATTCCAATCCAGTTTACAATCCACTGATTTCAGTCTAATTTACAATCCACTGATTTTACAATCCACTGATTCCAATCCAATTTACAATCCACTGATTCCAATTCAATTTACAATCCACTGATTTCAATCCAATTTACAATCCACTGATTCCAATTCAATTTACAATCCACTGATTTCAATTCAATTTACAATCCACTGATTTCAGTCCAATTTACAATCCACTGATTTCAGTCCAATTTACAATCCACTGATTCCAATCCAGTTTACAATCCACTGATTTCAGTCTAATTTACAATCCACTGATTTCAATCCAATTTACAATCCACTGATTTCAATCCAATTTACAATCCACTGATTTCAGTCTAATTTACAATCCACTGATTTCAGTCTAATTTACAATCCACTGATTTCAATCCAATTTACAATCCACTGATTTCAATCCAATTTACAATCCACTGATTCCAATTCAATTTACAATCCACTGATTTCAATCCAATTTTCAATCCACTGATTTCAGTCCAATTTACAATCCACTGATTTCAGTCCAATTTACAATCCACTGATTCCAACCCAATTTACAATCCACTGATTCCAATCCAATTTACAATCCACTGATTTCAGTCCAATTTTCAATCCACTGATTTCAATCCAATTTTCAATCCACTTATTCCAATTCAATTTACAATCCACTGATTTTAGTCCAATTTTCAATCCACTGATTTTTTCTGGATTGTTGATCCACTCTTGGGATCACTCAGCCACCCACAGCTCTTCCCCAGGGAATGTTTGTAGCTGAAAAGAAAGGCCAGGGATGTGTTTTACCACCAAAAATACTTTTTTTGGAGGAGGTTTAATGTCTAAATGAGTTATGTGGACTGATATCAAAATGGGAATAACAGGATCTCAAATGGATGAGAGAGGAAATTGAATCTGCATTGAGTTCTTAAAAATCTGTGCAAGAATTTAAAAATTGACACAAACTTTTCCAATATTACACCAGTTGTAGTTTATTCATAGACTCCTCAATAATCACAGTCTCAAATATTTGTTATGCCTAGAGTGGATAATTTATTTGTTGCTTGGAAAAATCATAAAGTCACAGAATGGTTTGGGTTCAAAGGAACCTTAAAATCACCCAGTGCCACCCCCTGCCATGGGCAGGGACACCTCCCACTGCCCCAGCCTGGCCTTGGACACTTCCAGGGATGGGGAGGCCCTAAAACATCCATTAAAAAAACCAAAATCCATTTAAAACACAGTTATTTTGAATGACAAAAGCATTTTCCATCAAACAAATAAATAAATTCTTGAACTTATTCCACTGTTGAGGTGATGCTTTAAGAAATAAAGCTTCTCCTTTATGAGGGAATCCATTTTTGCAGGGTGTCTATTTTCAGAGAGCCTCTTTGGAGTGCAAATACACATCAAGGTGGGTATTTTTATGGGTATTTTTATGCCTCCCCTGAACTAACATTAGGTAAGGCCTATTTGTAAGACAATTCTGCCCACTCCAAATCCATAATCTTTTCCCTTCTTGTACTTCATGCTTAGAGATCTTGGCATGTATTTGGGGGTTTTTAAACTTCCATTTTCTTCCCAAGGTGTGATCATTTGAACTCACAGTGGTTAAAAAGGAAAATTAATGATTGACTGCACCTTGTGGAAGTTCTGCACGTGCTGTGGGAGCAAGCCCTGGTGCTCAGCAGATCCCTGGGTTTTTTGGGTGTCTGGAGCTCTCCAGATGAGCCAAAAAATAACCTCAGACCCATCTAGTTCTGGATGTGCTGTGGGAACAATCTCAGACCCAGCTAGTTCTGCATGTGCTGTGGGAACAATCTCAGACCCAGCTAGTTCTGGATGTGCTGGTGGATTTCAGCCTTGCCCTGGTGCTCAACAGATCCCTGATGTTTTTTGGATGTCTGGATCTCTCCAGATGAGCCAAAAAATAACTTCAGACCCAGCTAGTTCTGAATGTGCTGTGGGAACCCATCTAGTTCTGGATGTGCTGGTGGATTTTAGTCCTGACCTGGTGCTCAGCAAATCCCTGATTTTTTTTGTTGTCTGGAGCTCTCCAGATGAGCCAAAAATCAATCTCAGACCCATCTAGTTCTGAATGTGCTGTGGGAACAATCTCAGACCCAGCTAGTTCTGGATGTGCTGGTGAGTTTTAGCCTTGCCCTGGTGCTCAGCAGATCTCTGATTTTTTTGGATGTCTGGAGCTCTCCAGATGAGCCAAAAATCAATCTCAGACCCATCTGGTTCTGCATGTGCTGGTAGATTTTAGTCCTGCCCTGGTGCTCAGCAGATCCCTGACATTTTTGGCTGTCTGGAGCTCTCCAGATGAACCAGAAAATAACCTCAGACCCATCTAGTTCTGGATGTGCTGGTGGATTTTAGTCCTGCCCTGGTGCTCAGCAGATCCCTGATTTTTTGGCTGTCTGGAGCTCTCCAGATGATCCCAAACCCAATCTGAGAGGCACCAGAGGCTGTGTGAGCCTCAATTAGTGGCTGTCACAAGTGTCCCCATTTCTGGACTCCTCGCCCTAGAACAAAAGCAGGTCAGGATTTCTATTCTAGCCAGTCCTTCCTTGCCCTGCTGTCCCCTGCTGTGTCCCCAGTGGTTCTGGGAGGGTTCCCTGTCCCCTGCTGTGTCCCCAGAGGTTCTGGGAGGGTTCCCTGGGGGTGAGCTGGGCTGGGCTGTGGGGTTGCAGGGCCTGGGATCCCATCAGGACCCCAGGGGATGGAATTCCTTGGCTGCTGCTCCTTGTGCTGCATTGCCCTCCCAAAGCTCTGCCCAGGGGCTGCTGAGCTCAGTCCCATCTCAGGGTCACTCAAATCCTTTTCCATTTGGGATGGGCACACAGGGATGAGTTTGGCCAATTCCCACCCATCCCCTTGGCATCCTTCACATCCTCACAGGCTCTGGTCCTGCCCTTTTCTCTGAGCTTTGCTGTGGGACTGTTTGTGCTTCTGGGGTAAGAAGGCTCTTGATGGACACAGTTTGGATTTGTGGTACCACATTTGGTGTGGGACTGTCCTCCAACCCAACAGGGACCTCTTTGGTACTCACAAACAGCAAATCTCAAAACTGTTCTAAACTAAAAAATCAAAATTGTGGATTTGGGTGCAGGTGGACTTGGGAGGAAAAGGTCTACGAGTGTGGAAAGTTTCCAGCTGAACCAAAACATCACATCACAGCATTTGTATTACATTACAACTGCTGTTTTGTGGGGTAATTACACTTTTAACACTCTTCTACTTTGCATTTTTACTTTATTTTAAATGTGTGTAGTGCATTATTCAGTTTATCCTCAGACTTTTTGTGATTTTTGGAGTGTCAGAAGATCCTGTGATGTAAATGAGAGCCCCACGGATTTTTGGATTTATATATTTGAGCTTTCTGCTTGTTGAGGAACACATGGAAGGGCAGAATTTTTGAAAATAAAATTTGTGTTTATAAAGTTTTGTAATTGGCCAGGTATCTCTCTGTTGGGAACCTGTGGCCTGAGGTAAGAAAATACAAGACTGAAACCTTTGGAAGTAATTCTACACTTCAGAATTAGTGGTATTTTTGACTCTCTGATTTAAATATTGTTTTGACTTTTACTTCAGTCACCATGATGTTGCTAAGTGAGATTATGATTTTTTTTTTCAGGTTAAGCAGAACCTCAGAAATTAAAAGAGCAAAAAGTAGAGATGCTGGATGATGTCTTACATATATTCAGCCATTCTTACAGGAGTGTTCAGTGAATCTTGAAAAGGAAACGTTCCCTGAATCCACCAAGTTGTAGAGATGGAAAATTCTAATTCTCAGTTTTTAATGGGCATTTTGTAGAGGAGTTAAAAGTAATTTTTTGTGCCATGCTAACTTAAAATGGTTAATATTTTAATATAATCCATGTAAAAGGGTGTTTGATTCCATCCATGCAGTTCTGTTGCCCTGATAGGCATTGAGTCAATGTGCAGTATCAAGTTTAATATTTCAGTTTTCTTTTGACAGAGTTATTTTTAAGAAAGCCAAGTCTTGGCTGTACTCATCTACTGTTTTCTAGTGCTTGTGTTTTCTTGCAAGGTTTGGGCTGCAGAGGAAGTGGGGATTTCCCTTGGCTGGTCAGGTGCTTGGCTGTTTAACACCTTCCTTCTAAATTTAATCTTCAGTGATAATTTTGCTTTCAGATTGCAGCTGCTCTTTGTTTGCTGAGGCAGAAACAGAGAGGACAGGGAATCAGGGACTCAGGGAATCAGGGATTCAGGGAATCAGGGATTCAGGGAATCACCAGGGTTGGAAGAGCCCTTTGGGGTCATCCCAGTCCCACCATCATCACCCTGAACCTTATCCCCAAACAAGGATGAGCTGCTGGGGCTGGACACTGCATTTTCCTGTGGTTCAGTCAGTGCAGAAAGCTGCTGGGAGCAGCCCTGAAAGGCAGAACTTGTGTGTTGTTCTGGCTTTGTGGAATCCATACACAGAATTTGTGTGTTTGGAATAACCCCTGTCCAATTGTGACTGAGTTATGGCACCCAGGGGGAGCTGTGAGGAAAGGGATGCTCAGGATTGGAGTCCCAGCATGGGTTGGGTTGGAAGGACCTTTAGAGGTGGAGTTCTGATGGCAGGGACACCTTCCACTGTGCCAGATTGCTCCAGCCTGGCCTTGGGCACTGCCAGGGATCCAGGGGCAGCCACAGCTGTGCCAGGGCCTGCCCACCCTGCCAGGGGACAATTCAGTGTGCAGCCATTCCCTGTGTGCTGTCCCTGCATCCCCTGGCAATTGTCTCTCTCCAGCTTTCCTGGGGCTCCTGCAGGCCCTGCAAGGCCACCCTGAGCTCAGCCCAAAGCTTCTCCTGTGCAGGTGAACAATGCCAGCTGTGCCAGCCTTTCCTCCCAGCACAGCTGCTCCATCCCTCTGCCCATCCTGGAGCCTCCTCTGGGCTCTCTGCAGCAGCTCCAGCTCCTCCCTGGGCTGGCCCAGCTCTGCCCTCTCTCAGCTTGTGGCCATTCCTTGTGTCCTTGTGGGGAGTCCCTGCCCAGCCTTCCTGCCCAGCCCTGCAGGTCACCTTTCCCTGAGGATGATTCTGGGATCCCTCCCTGTGGAACCCCCCATGTGTGACAATGATCTGATGGCCAGGGACACTTTCCACCAGACCAGGTTGCTCCAGCTTGGACACTGCCAGGGATCCAGGGGTGGAATTCCATCCTAGCCCTGCCCACCTTGCCAGGGAACAATTCCTAATTCCCAATATCCCATCCAACCCTGCCCTTTCTCACCTTAAGGCCATTCCCTGTGTCCTTGTGAGGAGTCCCTGCCCAGCCCTGCAGGACATTTCTGGGATCCCTCCGTGTGGAATCCCCCGTGTGTGACAACCCCGGGGTGCCGATGAGCTCCGGGATCCAGGGCTCTGAACACAGGGCAAGATTGTCACTCCAGCCCCTGCTTAACCCTGTCCTTGTCTTTGCAGGAGGAGAGACTTCAGCATGCAAACCTTCATCTGTTCGGCTTGCACCATCGTTTTCATTCCATGCTGCTGGCCTTCAGATGGCTGGACAGATGTCCCATTCGCATCAGCAGTACAGTGACCGGCGGCAGCAGAGCATCAGTGACCAGCAGGTCTCAGCCTTATCCTACGCTGAGCAGCTCGAGCAGCCCCTGCCCCTGACAAACCAGGTAAGGGCCAGGGCTGCTCCTGCACCTGGCAGCTCTTGAACGGGGAGTTGTGCACTCATCTGGCTTGGGAGGGACATTTAGAGATCGAGGTGGCCGTGGTGGGGACGCCATGCAGAGTCCCAGGGTGCTCCAACCTGGCCTTGGGCACTGCCAGGGATGCAGGGATGGAATTCCACCCCAGCCCTGCCCACCCTGCCAGGGAACAATTCCTGCCCAACATCCCATCCAGCCCTGCCCTCCTTCAGTTTAGGGTCATTCCCCCTTGTCCTGTCACTCTGAACCCTGTGAAACGTCCCCTGTGTCCCTGCATTATCCAACCATCAGTTACAGGATCAGGGCTTTTATTCCTGGAGAGGTTTTTTGTTTAAACTAATTAACTCCCAACTCTGTAAGGATAGAATTAACATACAACAGTATATTTAAAGCTATTTCTATTTTATATATTCTATATTTTTATACATCTATATATATGTGTGTGTGCATATATATTTGTATATATATACACATATATATACTATATATATACATAAATATGTCCATAATATATAGACATATATATGTCTATATATTATATACATAATACATATATATTTATGCATATATGTGTATTATAATACATAATATATTATGTGTCATAATATATATTACTATATAATGCAGATATATACATATAATATATATTATGTATCATAATATATATTACATATATATAATACACATATAAAAATATATATTATGTATCATAATATATATTACATATATATAATGCACATATATACAAATATTATAATATATATTATGTATCATAATATATGACATATATATAATACATATATATGACATATACATAATACATATAATACATACATATGTATATATTATATACATATATATGTGTATATAATATATGTATCTATCTATATATATTTATATATGTGTATATATATGTATATGTATACTATAACTCAAAAAAAAAGTTTTAAAAGTTGTTTCTAAACCCATGGAACACATTTATTATGATTATTCTCCTTGTAACATTTTCTTAAATAAGGGGAGAAAAAGATTGGCCAAGTGGAGAACTGTGCAAAGCTCTTTTAAAAATAATTACTGGTTTTTAAATTTTTGGTGTTTGTTAGCAGCTGATTGCTTTATTTCTTATCCTAACGGGCAGTTTTAATGCAGAGTCACTGGTTGGTGTACTTGGAATACAGAATTTTGCACAAAATAGATTTTCTTTGAGTAGGTAGGACTGCTGAAGGAGCTCCTCAGCTCAGAGTGCCAGCAGCCACAAGAGCTGCTGTGCCTCTGGATAAGTGTGAATTTTCTTGGTTTTTAAAAATTCCATGGCCCAGTTGTGGAAACATAAGGTCAGATGAGTTCCAACAAAGCCTGTAAATCAGAAATTGAAAATTTGGTGCAGACTCTGAGGAATGTTTCCCTGAAGAAGGTGGAGGTGAAGTGGTTTTGCTGCTCAAGATGTTTTAGGCAGAGAAGTCTCCAGAACATCAGGAGATGCCCTGGGGCTGTGGGGAGACACTTTGGCAGGAGGAGGAGAGGATTAGAGGGGATGAGGATGGCAGGGTCTGGAGAGCTCCAGTGACTGGAGCAAAGGGAATGGAGCTGGCCAGGGAAGGGTTTCCTTCCCAGGAGGAAGAGGGAATCTCCTATATAATAATACAGAGAAGGAAGAGGGAATCTCCTATATAAAAATATAGAGATTGAGGATCTACAAATGCATTTTATGTGAGCTTTTTTGGGTTAAAGGTCTCCCACAACTTCTACAATGAGAAAAGTTGCAGCACCTGAATTCTTTCAAGGCACTTTGGAAACAAACTCAGGGAATTTTAGTTTGGACATGATCCATGTGAGGAAATAATCAGCTGCCCCCCTTGGCCATGGCAGTCAGGCTGTCCTTGCACCACCAGTACAGTTTGATAAATCAATGTTCTTGGCTTTGATGGTGGCCAATTTCTAAATCCTCCTGGCTGCTTCCCTTCCTGCCTCTTCCCTCCCTCGGCTTCTTGTGCTTCTCCCATCCCCAGTCCCACCAGGAGTTCCCTCACCAGGCTCCTGCTTGGGGTGGAGGTTCTGTGTTGGCCTCTGTGGGGACTCTCAAAGGCTTTTTGTCCTTGCACTGCGTTTCTGGTTTATCTGCACAGCCAGATCCAGCTGAGATCTTCCTGCTGGTGGCTCAGATCATCTGCTCTGGACCTGGTCTCTCTGCAGAATAAATTCCTTGTGCTTTATTTTGGGTTGCCCCTTTACAGCTCTGGCTCATCTTGATTAAAACATTACTTTTTCCTATAAAAACCTTGACTTCTGTGGTTGAAAGCTTTGTGCTTTTCTCTCCAGATGTGATCTGCCAACATCTGGGGGTTTGTGTCCCATTGATCCCTGCATGTTACAGATTATTTCTTTATAATATTCCTACAGGAATCCTTTTTATTCAAGGCATTGCCATGATTATGCTGCCACCTCTCTCTTGGCCTTGATAAAAGTTTTTTATCCAAAAACTTGGTAAAGTTCTGTCCTGTAAATGTCAATTCTGGAAAGGAACCTTGCAGAGAACATTGTTGGAACCATCTTTAGGTGATTGTTGCATTCCTCTGCTGGGATCCCACCACTTGTTCTCTCTGTCATCTCCTTTTAGAGCTTCTAACACAGAGCAGCCTTTTAAATGGCAAACTCTCTTTGGGGACAGGAGGTGACTTCTGGAATACCACACAATTCCAGGATCATTTAGCTTGGGAAAAATCTCCAAGACGAGTCCCAGCTGTGCCCCGTGGGCACCTTGTCCCCAGCCCAGAGCACTCAGTGCCACCTGCAGGGGACACCTGCAGGGATGGGCACTGCAAAGCTCCCTGGGCAGCCCCTGCCAAGGCCTGAGCTCCCTTTCCATGGGCAAATTCCTGCTGCTGGCCGAGCTGAGCCTGCCCTGGCCCAGCCTGAGGCCGTTCCCTCTGCTCCTGTCCCTGTTCCCTGGGAGCACAGCCCGACCCCCCCGGCTGTGCCCTCCTGGCAGGGACTTGTGCAGAGCCACAAGGGCCCCCTGAGCCTCCTTTGCTGCAGCCTCAGCCCCTGCCCAGCTCCTCAGGGATTCTCCAGCCCCTTCCCAGCTCCTCAGGGATTCTCCAGCCCCTTCCCAGCTCCTCAGGGATTCTCCAGCCCCTGCCCAGCTCCTCAGGGATTCTCCAGCCCCTTCCCAGCTCCTTACAGAACCCCTGGTGCTGGCACAGCCCTGCCAGCCCATGCAGTGCCAGCTGTGCCCCATGGGCACCTTGTCCCCAGCCCAGAGCACCCAGTGCCACCTGCAGGGGACACCTGCAGGGATGGGCACTGCAAAGCTCCCTGGGCAGCCCCTGCCAAGGCCTGAGCTCCCTTTCCATGGGCAAATTCCTGCTGCTGGCCAAGCTGAACCTGTTCCCTCTCCTGCTGTCCCTGTTCCCTGCTCAGAGCCACAAGGTCCCCCCTGAGCCTCTTTTTCTCCAGAGTTTATCATCCAGAAAATCCAGATTTTAATATGCTTGTTGGAGAAGCCTTGATAGTTTGATTTTAATCCATCCCTACAAACAGGAGGAGGAGAAAGGTGACTTGAGGCAGATTCAGGGAGTTTGATCCTTCAGGGTTGGATCCTTTCCATGCAGTGGCTCCCACCCAGGCAGACAGACAAGGGCTGGGTCTGGGAGCTGCAGTTTCCTGGAATTTCCCAGCCTGGAGCATTGGGACAGCCTGGGTGCCACAGCTTGGCACAGCCTAAAATTCAGTTTGGGACAGCCTGGGTGCCACAGCTTGGCACAGCTTAAAATTCAGTTTGGGACAGCCTGGGTGCCACAGCTTGGCACAGCCTAAAATTCAGTTTGGGTGCCCTAAAACCAACCTGCTTGGGTGCCCTGAAATAACCTGCTGGGCTGCCCTAAAACTAAACTGTTGGGGTGCCCTAAAAGTAAACTCCTTGGGTGGCCTTCAACTTCTTTCAGTACCCTAAAAGTGACTAATTTAGGTACCCTAGAACAGTTCTTTGAGTGCCCTAAAACACCCCATTAGGGTGCCCTAAAAGTGAACTGTTATGGTGCCCTAAAACTTATTGAGGTACACTAAATGTACTTCATTTAGGTACCCTAAAAGTCACTCTTGGGTGTTCTAAAACACCACATTTGGGTGCCCTAAAAGTAACTGTTAGGGTGCCCTAAAACTTCTTTGTACCCTGAAAGTAACTCATTTAGGTACCCTAAAAGTAAATTATTTGGATGCCCTAAAATACCCCATTTGGGTGCCCTAAAAGTAAACTTTTTGGAAGGCCTAAAAATAACTGTTTTGGGTGTCCTGAAAGTAAAGTGTTAGTGTGTCCTAAAACTTCCTTGTACCCTGAAAGTAAATCATTTAGGTAGCTTAAAAGTAAATTATTTGGATGCCCTAAAATACCCCATTTGGGTGTCCTAAAAGTAAACTGTTAGGGTGCCCTAAAACTTCTCTGGGTACCCTAAAAATAACTCATTTAGGTGCCCTAAAATACCTTATTTGGGTGCCCTTAAAGTAAACACTTTGGGTGTCCTAAAATAACCTCTTTGGGTGCCTTAAAAAGAACTTTTTGGGTGCCCTATAAGTGAGCAGTTTGGGTGTCCTAAAACTTCCTTGAGTACCCTTGAAGTAACTCATTTAGTACCCTAAAAGTCACTTTTTTGGGTGCCCTAAAACACCCCATAAGTAACTTCTTTGGCTGCCCTAAAATACCTCATTTGGGTGCCCTAAAAGTAAATTGTTTGAGTGCCCTAAAACTTCATTGTGTACCCTAAAAGTGACTCATTTAGGTACCCTAAAATAATTTCTTCAGGTGCCCTAAAATACCTGTTTGGGTGCCCTAAAATAACATCTTTGGGTGCCCTAAAAATAAGTATTTTGGGTACCCTAAAAGTAAATGGTTAGGGTGCCCTAAAACTTCTTTGTACCCTGAAAGTAACTCATTTGGGTACCCTAAAAGTCACTTTTTTGGGTGCCCTAAAACACCACATAAGTAATTTCTTTGGGCACCCTAAAATGACTCATTTGGGTGCCCTAAAAATAAATTGTTTGGGTGCCCTAAAACTTCATTGTGTACCCTAAAAGTGACTCATTTAGGTACCCTAAAATAATTTCTTCAGGTGCCCTAAAATTCCTATTTGGGTGGTCTAAAAGTCACTTCTTTGGGTGCCCTAAAACAGCCCATTTGGGTGCCCTAAAATAGCATCTTTGGGTACCCTAAAAATAAGTATTTTGGGTGCCCTAAAAGTAAAGTGTTAGGGTACCCTAAAACTTATTTGTACCCTGAAAGTCACTCATTTGGGTACCCTAAAAGTAAATTATTTGGGTGCCCTAAAACACCCCATTAGTAATTTCTTTGGGCACCCTAAAATACCTCATTTGGGTGCCCTAAAAGTAAACTGTAAGGGTGCCCTAAAACTTCATTTTGTACCCTAAAAATACCTCATTTGGGTGCCCTAAAAGTAAACTGTAAGGGTGCCCTAAAACTTCATTGTATACCCTAAAAGTGACTCATTTAGGTACCCTAAAATAATTTCTTCAGGTGCCCTAAAATACCTGTTTGGGTGCCCTAAAATAACGACTTTGGGTGCCCTAAAACAGCCCATTTGGGTGCCCTAAAATAACATCTTTGGGTGCCTTAAAAATAAGTATTTTGGGTGCCCTAAAAGTAAAGTGTTAGGGTACCCTAAAACTTCTTTGTACCCTGAAAGTAACTCATTTGGGTACCCTAAAAGTAAATTATTG